>MKEJ01024928.1:0-23658 GCA_001753735.1 Embelia ribes | reverse complement strand
CAGCAAAAAAGTTCACGTTTGAGCAACCAAATGCAATCCAACTTAAAAAAAATATATAAAGCAAAAAAGCATTAAGGAAAAAGCTGCAACCAAGGACAAGCCATATATATTAGATTTTCCTCTTAACAAGGATAGCTGATTGCCTGATACTGCACTTTTTTTTATAGTGTGTGCATATGTTTGTTGCTGCCTGCATTTGGATGGCTCGTAGGTGGTAATTGTTTTGTTTTCTCTTTTTAATTAGATTGTATGATTATTGGGAATCTACTGTGAAATCCTCATGTTTTAAGTAACTCAAATCCTTCCATGGATGTATTGGTATCATATAAATTGATCCCTACTATGTACGAGTCTAGGACTATGTACAACTTTCCTTTAGTAATCAATGCCAAATACCTATTAATAATCTCAACTCCTTACATCTAAGCATGACATTATAAAATACTCCTTTTGATGTTACTTCCTTTGTTTTTTACTTGGTTCCTTGGTAAGCATTTCCAGTTAATATCTTGTATTTACTCTTTTGATGTAACTAGGTGATGATGAAAGATCAGTTTGCAAACTACGTTGTACAGAAAGTGCTGGAGACTTGTGATGACCAGCAACTTGAATCGATTTTGAACCGAATAAAGGATCATCTGAATACCCTTAAGAAGTACACTTATGGGAAGCATATTGTTGCACGTGTGGAGAAACTTGTTATAGCGGGAGGTACTCCCTTTCCTTCTATTCTATTGCTTTGTACTTGTAGATTGTTTGCAAGAGAATTGGAACGATACACACAGAGAAATCATTTCCCCTTTCTGAGGCCCATATATCGAAAATTATGTTCATGTACATCTTGTTGAATAGATATAACGGGAAAGAATTTTCTTCCTCCCAAAATTATTAATCAGAAAAAGGTGGTAACATAATACCGGAACACCACTTGGAGGCATTTATTGTGACATAAAATTTACACTGAATATTTTGTTCATGAAATGGCTTACTGTCCCCACTTGACCAAGCCTATAAAACTGATCTGACGACATAGGTTTTCCTCGTGTTTTACTCAGGGCCCTCCACTCAGAAATAGCTGTTTGTTCTAAACCTTGTTTGAGGAAAGCAATACCCATAAGCTTTTGTTTTCTGTGAACAATCAAAATGGTTAACCTTAATTATCCATTGTACGATGTGTTTCTAGTTTAACCAGAATGTAAATTTTAGCTTTTAGCTCAATTAGCTTTCTGTTTTCGCCCTTTCATGGAAATATGAAGGTCTCACCTAGAGTTTGTGGCTAAGGTTGCATTCTAATGAAATTCCTCTATTATGGTGTTTTAAGTGGTAATAAATTTTCCTAAGTTATAGCCCCGTTCGATTGCATCCCATTCCTACACACTTTAAGGTAAGAATAACTTTCACTGTGAAAATCTATTGTTTGTTATCTTATTGTCACAATCACATTTGGTATGCTGGTGCACTCTTTGTTCTTCTAAAGATAACTGTTTTGTTACACCCCGGTATACAATTAAAACAGAACTCTAGTGCACGGTGGTATTGTACTTGTATGCTTTCAGCTTAAATTTTAGATACAGAATGCGATGCATGATGCCATTCTCTCGTATAAACTGGGCCTCTGTTTGAAATGGGCATAACACTTTATGCAACCGAGCTAGTAGAGAAGAAAGATTCATGTCTTGTGTTGGATTTGCACGTACAGTATTATCACAAACTTGCAAATGCAACAATTGTGGAAATGTTTTCAAACCCTGAATCTCATTGCTCAACCTTGTCATATTTGTCATTGTTTACAATATATCATTCACTCTTTAACACATTCTCGGGGTCCATTTGTACTACTGCTCCTAGTTGTTAAAATCATTTTTCCATTTTGCAGAGAGGAGAATCAGCGTGCTCACGTCCACAAATTCAGCTTAGATGGTATAGTGAAGGAGTTGTACAGCTGACCAAGTCTAAAATGAGCAGCCCTCTTCGCTTCTAGGTTTTTATTTTGTTCTGTAGCTACGGCTCGTTCTTTTTATTTAGGCGAATGGAAGCCGAACTAAAGACAAAACTAAGTGTACTTGTAAGTTGTACATTGATAAATTTATTAGTATACCTAGTAGAATCGGGCTAGCTGAGAGGCTCGAACGGTGAGAGCTCATTCGATGCCCCTGCTAAGGAGATAAATAGATATATAATTAATGTAGTAGGGTATGAAGAACTTGTTCTCTATGGTTTTGACTGTACAAAAATTGTGCCTATTTTAGAGCCTTGTGTCTTTAGGAGAGGCAGATTTTTTTTCTGCCGATGTATGGGATTAATAATTTTCCTATATGTATAACTTTGTTATTTTTGTTTCGAAAGAGTTTTGTTTTTATAAATATTTCTGGCTGTTGCGTCTGAATATATTTTTGAATTATATCTGTTCTGTTATTGAAGTTGATTTTCATGATACCTATCTTCCTGTACAAAGAATTTTTATGTACTTCGATCCAGTTAAATGTGAGGGTGGGGTGCATACGAATGGCGATCCTATTCATGCTCCAGTCAATCCGGTTTACTTAATTGATTATATCTGGCCGTAAAATATTTGGTACCATATGCATTATTGACATTTCTTTGGTTCCATATAATTGACAATAACAATTTTATGTGTACATTGGTTGCTCAATATGGATAATAACTTCAAATTAAGTTGTCTTACT
Source organism: Embelia ribes (assembly GCA_001753735.1). Classification (NCBI taxonomy): domain Eukaryota; kingdom Viridiplantae; phylum Streptophyta; class Magnoliopsida; order Ericales; family Primulaceae; genus Embelia; species Embelia ribes. The sequence continues at coordinate 20,971 of MKEJ01024928.1, read as the reverse complement.
AGTTTTCTTTCACCTTTAACTTAATGGCCTTTCCAAGCTAAAGATAAAAACACACTGTTTTTTGAAACTGCTTGTACGTTTGTACCGCTGCACACTTCAACTCAACATTTTATCCATTGGGAGCAGTAGTTACTTGCAGTTGCTATTAGTATTCGTATTTCTTGATAATCATCTATTATCTAGTAAAATCTAATCTGCCCTAATAGCATTTACCAGGAAATGAACCATATATTAGCTTGGAACATAATATATATGGACAAAGATCAGAGTCAGACACAGCCACATACTGTAGGTCACTCGAAAAGAAAGGTGAAAATAGAGGACCGAGAAGATCACACTGAAATATGAGTTGATCACATCTGATTACAAACAAGGGCTGGTAATCTACGAACCGCCCTCCAACACCGACTTGGCCAAATGTACTCCCATACTTGGTCGGCTGCTTTGGTAAGTCAGTGTTGGAGGAGAATCGTCGATTACCAACTTATTATGGCCCTTCTGCTTATAATTTCACGTTGAAATCAAATGACGGATGGGAAAAGAAATATATGCCAATATTATGTACCAAGTTGCTCCAAATCCGGTCACCAACTTGTAAGATCGATACGTTACGATGCGACAACACGCATCTCATTATGAGCTTTTCCCCAGTTCTGTTATTCATGTGGCTACTGGCTTCTATTAAAATTCAGCATATTTTTATATTTAGCAAATATTTTGAGGATTACATATTTAGCAAGTACTCACGTTTCATCGTATGATAGTTGCTTTGAACACTATATCTTCTTTTACGGCCTATCTAGAAGGAAAATAGCTCACCATTTATCTTTGATAAGTCCCCCAAAACTTAAAACTCTCATTTACACCAGTGACTCTATATATCTACAACGAAATTATTAATTCAAGCAGAATCAGTCAAAAAAAGAAAAAAAGAAAAAGTTAAACATTGTGGATATGTACTATGTTCAAGGCTTCCATGGTGGCGGTGGCGGGGGACTCTGCGGATAAAAAGGAGGAACTGCAGAGAAGATCGTGTTTTTATCAATGCCAAGGCCTCCACTGCTAGTCAGAGACATGAGCGCCGCAACCAACCCAGCATTTCCAGCCATTGTAGGCTCAGTGTAAGCGTACTTGGTCCTGTTGTCTTGGAACCTATCGAACCGGTCGGGCCCTCCCACCATGGCCCCTGTTATGTTGTTTGGGTTGGAGTTGTGGGTGTCTCGCCACTTCCATCCACCTGTGCAACCGTATTTGATCTTGTTGTTGGGTATTGATGCCCCGCGATGATGTACGTGTCCTGGATACTTCTTCCCATATCCGACTACATAGCTCATGTTCAGGGGATTTGCTCCGAGGATATAATTAATCTATTTTTTTTATTTTTAACACAACCAACAAGCGGATTAGTGATGAACATGTTGCAAGATCAAAAAAATAAAGAAGAAGAAATGGAACAAAATTTGTGTATTTTCTATTAGCCTTTATTGCTAAATACTAACTTACATAGTAGCAAAACAGTACCAAAACACGTAGTATGTTTAAGATTATATATATATATATTTTATGTTTTTTTTGACGAGTAACTTTTGTGATTTCATCAGTTAATTAGAATTGTTTGTGATATGTTTACAACTTTTTATAAAAATTGATTAATTTTATTACGTATTTATTATCTATTTTTTTCTACCTATTTCAACTTGATTATTGAATTATAAAGCAACTTTATGTTGCTTGATGTTTATAAATTTATAAATTTATTTTTTACTAATATTTTGTCAAACCATAATGCACAATTATTATTGAATTTACACAATCTAAACTTATGAGCTAAACATTCAATTCTTGTGTTGGGATGGGGGTATCGAAAGCGATGATGACTGTCTGATGACAAAGAAGAAATTCTAATGGATCATATTTGAAATGCAATTACAAATTCAATTTTACTTAAATACAATAATCGATAGAAATGACAATTTATTTTTACTATTTTCAATGAAAATTTAAATTTTTTTGATAAATTTTGAGCTTCAGCAACTAATAATCTTGATTTGTTTTTACATAGTTAATTATCAAATTCTTTTAAGGTAATAATTTTATTTTACTCAATTCTAATAAATTCAATGTTTCGTTTTTCCTTTATTTTGTATCACAAATTTATTACAATGATAATAAAAATTACATTTGTAAATCACTTCCAACTTATTAGCCAAACTCGCTAGAAAGACTCCTAAATACGTAAGCATTTAAAAATTAATATTCACTAAACATTTTTTTTTGCAAAGTACTTACTTAAAAGTTCACTTTTTGAAACCCATCTACAAATGAATTTTTCAAAAATAAAGTTGGTCCCAAACGCAGCCCTTATTTATGTAAGCGCCATGTTAAAAACACACTACCCCTAACATGTAATAAAATCTTAAGCCCAAAGAAGGGTATAGCAGTTGATTAAAGCAAAATTAGACATTATTTATTCAAGCGCCCACGCAAAAACAATGATAACATTTGTCATACGTGTGGTGTTGCTGTTTTACGAGTTCCTTTTAGATCTGAATTTTGTACACACGAGTGTATACATACATACAAGTATACATATATGGATAGAGAGAGAATCAAATGCAGTGGTATCAACTCACATGGGTGTTGGTGCCCAGTGGTAGATGGGCCCCATACAAGCTGGCAGGAGATACATACAGTGGGTCCCACGTGCAGTATCAGCACATGGGTGCACCACTGTCGTCACCTCACTTTCTTTACCCTTTATCAATGACCAAAAAATTTAAAAGTACTGGCCCTACTTCTTTCAAAATTATATAAATTTTGTTGCATCATATTTCAAAACCATACCACTGCAAAAAATGACAAATCCTACCAAAATCTAGTTTTGATGAAGCACTTCATCCAAAAAATATAAAAATTAAAAAACACAAAGTGATGGACCCTGTACTTTTTAAATTTTGGGTTTGAAAACAACACCACTCTGCAACAAAATAACAAATCCTACCTAAATATTGATGAAGCACTTCATCCAAAAACCATAAATTTAAAATTTTCAAGTAGGTCCACTAATAAAATACACAGAATACAAACCAATCAGTCATTAGTGTAACCAAAAACCTCAATATTTGTGAAAAAAATAATGCTCTTTAGATGCAATATAACCTCTGTTTTCAATTTTAATGTTAAATCTAAACCCTAAAAGAAGCTTCCTCAAGACAATAAAAAGAACAGAACCTGCTTGTAAAACGAAGAAAAAATAACCAAGTTCAAAAAAATGAAAAACCAAATGCACAAGCTTACGATCACCGAGCCAAAATATTGAAAAGCGTGAAAACATCAACAATATAGACTGTGCCACCAACACAAACAATTTACGAAGCAAGTCACATAAAATAAAAACCAAATACACAAATCAGTAAAAAATTAGTAGTAAATATTGCCTTATAATTTAAACCGTGATTGACAAGTAAGGTCTTTTGCTTGAAGAGGGCTAGCAAACATACATTAAAAAAAAAAAAAACAATTTCCTCTCAACTATTCCTCTTTTTTTCACTATTTTCATCCAATTTACTGTCTATTTTGTATTACAACAATTATGGCACCGGATACATAGATACAACATTTTTTTGTGACTGGTGAAACTAACCCATCTGAAAATTTACCTTTTTTCTTCCCTCCTAATTTTCATTTCTTTTTATGCCCCCTTCAAACACTAAACTTGCTCCATTTGAGTACACACCAAATCAGCCTTGAAACTTGTTGCCACTTCTTCACCATCTGGTTCTGCTGCTTTTGTAAATACTATAAAAACTCATTTTTCTAATTTCTTACACTACCGACATATGGGACTGTCATTAATTTAATTTAGGAAAAGAGGCAGTCGAAAATTACAGTCCCCCATTAAGAGAACTTTAACTCTTTTTTCTCACTGCTACAAAATATTGATTGTCACCTTTCTTTTTTACTTGTGGTCCACTCTAAATTTATTAAGAGATGTGGGAAATAGTACAACAAAAGAGGGGATTGTAAGTGGGTAGGACCCTCTTGCTTTCACTGATTTCGATGTATTTTTTTGCATTTAAGCAGGCAGATTTATATATATATATATATAAATTATAGTATATAATAGTAGATAATTATGGTATTGGTGATGAGGTACTGGGTGTTATAGTGGGGATGATGGGGTTTTCTTTACAAGATCTTGATCCTGATGAATATAACTTCTTTATATACCTTCCTGCAAAGAACACAAAAATAACAATAAAACAAGTCATAACAAGTTAAAATTCAATTAGAGATGGGTCTTTAGGCTATATGATATACTAAAAGAACCAAATGTATCAATTTATTTATACACTTCCAAAAATCTGCATCCTCTTAAGAAATTCACTTAATCTGCAACCTTTAAAGAAAATGATATGCTAATTATGTACTAGTTTTTTCTAGCCTCAACAAACGGGCAAAAAATAAATCAATAAATGACATAATTGGAACTACACCCCAAACTTATCTTTGTATTGGAAAAATGATTTGGGTGCCAAATATTAGAGCTACATATTACCATAAACATCTCTACATCATGAACCCAAATATATTTATTTAGACTGAAAAAACCCCAAGACAAGTGCTTATCATGGCAATAGCAAACAAAAACACGGCATCAAAAAAGCTAAAAAGCTAGATTACTAATAAACAATAACCAACTATATACTACTAAAAGGCTAAATTAACTAATAGAGCATAACCAATGCGATGGATGATAAAACATACCTAAAAGTTAAGGAAGCTAAAAAAGCATTGGTCTTAGCATCACATTCCAATGGCTCCAGGACCAGAAGAGAACCTGAAAATAATATTGAATCAAATTAAAATCTTGTGACGAAAGCACACTACTAAACATATACCAAACAAGTATGACTGTACATATATATACCAAACAAGTATATTCATATTCGAGAATATTGTAAATAGCAATACATCGTATACCTGGGGACGTGAAAGTAACATGAATTGAAGGAAGCCATGTCGAGGGTAGACGATGCAGGTAACAACGCCGAAGTGATCAAGCTGTTGTTAGCAGAGGAGCCTGAGATCAAACCCGAACTTAAGCCTGGTACTGCAATGGACTTTTCAGCCTCGAAGGTAGAATTAAAGGTGGTAATGATGTCTCCGGAAGCTTTAGGAGATGCAAAGGGACTGTCCGGGAGAATAAGGTTGTGTTCCAAACTGCAAGATTGTGCAACTTCATTATAGTTTTTATACATATCAAAAGAGATAATAGTTTTTGTTTTTTCAAAACTTTTAAAAATCAAATTTTCTTTTTCTTTTCTAAATTTGACTGCCATTTGAATAGTCAGAGCTGAGATGCACTAGCTTTTCTTAATTTGGTTAAATCTAGTTTTTTTTTTTTAAAACAAGTACACAAAAAAAACCTTGATTTTGCTTTAAAAGTTGTAATCAAACAAAACCGAAACCGTTGCTGGACAAAATAAACATTATGAGGTAAAACCCAAAATAGAGGGACATTTTGAAACTAGGAAGGAAACCTTGATAACGACCAAGAATTGGAATAAAAATAGATTAGTTGTGAGGTATAAAGCTCTATTTTTGAACAACAAAAGTTTAAAATATATATATATATATACTATTGCGAGTAACTTTCAAGTTTCATAGTAGCAAGTATTCAAAAATTTTCTAACCTTTCTGGCAAATCATTTTTTTGATCTTTTTGAGTGGGGCTATCTTTGCCATTGCCAGTAACAATCAGAGTGCCATTTGAAGCAGGTGGTGACTCTCTTTCCTTTTCTTTCTCATTATTCAAATTTACAGTGTTTTTGGATTCCTGATCAGTCACCACAGATGCAGAAACTGGCATTGCAGAGTTTGAGATATGGAAGCCATTTTCTGCAATAATAATATTAGTATAATTAAATAAAGAGAAGAAAAAGAAAGAAAACATTGCATGATCAACTTTTTATCTGTTTATTATTTATCTAGAGCTTGCTAGGATGCAGCTTAGGCTCCTCCTATTCTATAAGTATCATATTATTATCTTATAACAAAAACGGGTGGTGCATTTCACGCCTAAGCTTTCCCACCAAGCGCTTTTTCTAGTTTGTCAATAAGAAAGCTAAAAATATTACCCGGAATTCATTCTTTTAAAAAAAAAAAAAAGCTAAAAAAATATTTTAATAAGAGGCACAAAAAATAATTCTGAATCGGTATTCAAGAGAATAAAAAAAAAAAAAACATTTCTTTTCTTGAAAGATATTTCTATAGTGGAGAGACCAAAAAGCATGGTATAATTCAGCTCGTTTGAATACACAGCTACAGTTGAATAAGACAGGCCCCCACAAGGCAATACACTGCTTGCAGTGGCCGATGACAAAATTGAAGAGACTCCTAACTTTGAAATGATGATATAATCTTTATATATAAATTGATGCCTTTTGTAGTGACATTTTTAACTACAATACAATACAATAATTATAACCAAAAAATGAACACAAATAACAAGGCTACAAAAGGTTGCAAGAAACAACTTTAATTCATCTACTGCTTTTTTAAAAAAAACACATGAAAATCCACGCACCGCCAGTGTATTATAATTAAATTCTTTAGCATAATAATATTACAAAAAGTACAATATTTTTTAAAATAACCACACTTGAAATAACATACATTACTTACCATGGCAGAATAATTTTGAAAGTAAAAACATGCATATTATTCATTCAACTGTCGCATTCTGTTTTTTCCACATTTTCCGTTTCTAGTTTTCGTGAAATACCCTCTGTATTTTTCTAAAACCAGCTAACTCCAAATTTCGAACAACCCATGATGGAAGTGCGAGACTTCTGGCAGAAATAACTTGTGTTTACCAATATTTTTCTACTTTTGGTGCAATTCAAGATATGGATCGGATGGCATTTTACCCAAATCATTTGTAAAACATAATTCAGAGTAGCATATGCATACCTATCACGGAGTCAGGGCTGGTACGATCAGAAGGGAGAACGAGGCTTTGATTGAAGAAACTAGGAGAGTGAGTTGGGGACGCAATGGCGGACCCGTTAGAGAGGCTCCGAGTGAGGTGGTGGTGGTGCCGCTTCACATCAAGGAGCTGCAGACTCATCAGCCTTCGGCCTTGGAGCTCTATCGCCTGCTGCAGCTCAGCTTGCTCCTCAAGTTTCCTCCTCCACAGTATGTCCTGGCCATTACCATTACCGAACATCCTCCCTGCATAGGGCAAAATGAAAATTTAAATAGTGCGGGAAAAAAAATGAGCATTGGAGAAAAGCAAAAATACCAGAAATTTAGGAATTGTTTGTCTGGGATTATATTAGTATATTATTATTATTATTATTATATACTAAAATAGTTTAAGTACAACCTGTAAGCTCAATTTTTTTATGCTTTTTGGCTTAAAAATTAACAGGCATTTGGCTGCTTAAGCTTGTATGCAAAGCTTTTCTCGCAGCTTTGGACTTAAAAAAGCTAGTAGTGGTAAGTTGGTTAAATCCAACTTTTCACTTAAGTCAACTTGGAGTAGTGAAAAATAGAATAAATACCCTTCATAGTTCCAACAAGCATCATATAAAATATAAAACATAAAGTAAAAAATATTTGGTATCCAACGCAACTTTTACATAAATAAAGTTTAAAAAAGAAAGTAGCAATAAACTTGCAAGGAACCAAACAAGACTTTGACGCATGCACTCGACATTCAGCATAATTAAAAAGGAAGAAAATACTAATCCAGTATCAGTTAAGGATGGGATTGGATGACATTTGTTTCATTCGTGCATGAATACTTTACAATGCACTTTAAAAAAAAAGAAAAGCGATCTGCATACCTAGCGGGAGATCAAAAGGGTCCGCTCTCGAATCCAAACCGGTAGGACTACCACATGAGAAATCGCCTCTCTCCATTTGCTGTTTCCTGCAATTTCCAAACACATATAAGCAAAAAACTATAAATCATACTTAACTTAATTTTGGATATAGATATAAAGAAAGGGAGAGAGGGAGTGCCTGAACTTGTCGGGGATCTTGCCCTTCTCCTTGTATGGCTTAACAAGCACCCTAGCATCGCACACAAAATGCGGGTTTCCTTTAGCAAGTATTAGCTTTACAGTCTCAGGGTACACAAAAGTCACAAACCCGAACATTCGCTTTTGTTGATAAGGGATCCTCACATCTTGCACTGGCCCATATATACTTCAACAAAAAATAAATTTTGATTAGCAACATGCAAGACTTTACTAGTTGCAACATTACAGTTATTATTATCATTAACATAAAATTCAGGAAAGGTGTACCTAAAATAGTTGGATACATCCTCTTCTCTAAATGTGCTATCAGCCGGGAAAGTTAAGTAGATCTGTCTCGAACCCGGGCTCATACAAAAGTCGTTCCTATCGAACCGTGGTCTCCCCAATTTGTGCATTTCATCACCCAGCATTAAAGCAGCAGTAGCCCTTTAACATGTAAAACAAGAATAATTGTTATTACCAAACATTCAAAATATAGAGTTAGCTATACACATAAATAAATTTGTTAAGTTCGTAGCAAAAATGCGAGTGAAAGGAGGGTTGGTGTAACAGTTGTGATTTAATTCAATTTAACGTATTCATACATTAGATAGCTGCAATTACAATTTTTTAGTTTTTGCTTTTGTGGTTGCTTTGCCCAAATTTATTTCAACAATTAGTGCACAAAATCAGGTAAGAAAGTTTTTTACACTTTTTTGATAGCTAAATTTCTGCCCCACCGACAAATATCAGAAAATATAAGCAACATGGAGTTCATAAAATAATAAAATGTTGCGATACTTAAGTCTAACCTGAACAAGATTTCAACACACTTTATAATTCACTAACATGAATTTCATCAAATCAGCAACAAATTTATTTACTTGGTTAAAAGCTATTAATTCCAGTAAAAAAACGCTTTCTTTTTAGAACTTAATTTCACATAATAATAATAATAATAATAATAAATAGTAAAAAGTTGCATTTTTTACATAAAAACAGATACTACACCAAATTAGCAAAAAAGTAGCAATTTATACCAATTGGGGTAACTTTTCTTTCCACTGAAAAATAAGCAAAAATACTTTGATAGTTATAAAAAAAAAAAAAAAAAAACTTTTCTCTGTTGAGTACTTCTCACACAGACCAAACTAATCAAAAAACATTTATTAACAATAATTGAAGTTTTTGGTACAAAAATAATAACAGTAAAAAATGTTAAATTACCTTTGGCTATCAGTTTGGTGCTGCTGAAGAAGCAGGCCCATCGCCCCCAAACCCGAGCCCGAATACGGGAAACTCGCCGCCATCCCCCGCTTAGCCTCCACGGCCTCACCGCCCACCACGTCACCACCGTGCAGAAACCGACACCCGCTCCCATTCTTACAATACCCCCTTGCGTAGTACAAGCACGGCTTCCACCCGAACCCGCAAGTGCTCTCATCCGACCCGTACACAAAACCACCGTTCGGCCCCTCGTCCAGAAACGAGAGCTGCTCGTGCAGCGCCAGCTCATCGATTAAATCAGTATTATTGTTACTATTACTATTATTATTACTATTGCTAGTGTTATAAATTGGGGAATTAATGTTGGGGGACCAAGGGAGGGGCCTAGGGGTAGAAGGGGAATTACACAACCCGAGGTCCTGACGGGCTTTGAGGACGACGGATTGGAGGAGGGATTCGGGTCCGAAGGCGAGCCGAATCATCTCCTTCTCGCCATGGTCTTGGATCAGGAGCACGCCCATGATCTTTGAGGCGTTTTCGGGGTCGAGGTTCTGGATCCGGGTTAGCACTACCCGCGTTGCTTCGTATGTATCCATGTTTGTGTATCTATATGCTTTGTTGTATGCTCACCAGCTGTTTGTAAAAAGTTCTCAAAGAAATTTGTACTCTTTTCTACAACTACCGGAGACTAGTGGCTGTGTTTCTTGTTCCTGCACAAAACCCAGAGTGAGAAAGTGAGATTAAAGTTGTTGAAAAAGTTGGAATTCTCGTGGGGGGGAGAGGAGAAAAGCAGAGGAAAATGAAAAAAATTAGAGATATATATGTGATGGGGAAAAGCTAAGAAAAGTTGAAAGCACATGTATTTCTCTCTAAAAGTATGGCTTACCCATGAAATCAATTTGCGAATTACACATGAAATCACAGTTAATTTAGTAAAATATGAGAAAAATATGAAAGCAGAGGAAAATAGATGAAATTTGTAGATACATATGAGGGGAAAAAAATCTAAGAAATAGAGAAAGCTCAGGTCTGTCTCTTATCTATCTCCCTCCCTCTCTCTCAGTATAGTTTACACAGGAAATCAATTTATAAATTTTATATGAAAATCTAGCGAATGGAGTTATAGAAAAGCTGGGAAAAGAATGAAAGCAGAGAATAATACATGATTACTACTTTATATAGATATACATATATGAGGAAAAAGCTAACAAAAGGATAGAACACGAGTTACTGACTCTAAAAGTAAGGAAATAAATTTTAAAATTGTAAACGAAAATCAGAGTTAATTGAAATTTAACTACTGTATGACTAGTAGCACTTTAAAGTAAACTATGTAGTGAGGAGCCATTGAAGAGCTAGTTGAGCACTTTATTTTCCCTCTCTTTCACCTACTCAGTTTGTATCTCAATAAAGTTGGAATAAGATGATGCTAGTGGTCAAAGCTTTTTCGCCTCAAAAGAAAGACCACCGTCTTTGGGGTATATCTATGGAGGAGTTAATAAGCAGCTGCTACTTACTGATGGAGCACCAGCAGCAAAAGAGAGAGAGAGAGAGAGAGGGGGGTGTATTAAAATTAAATTTTGCCTTGCTGACTGTGCAATTACACACTGCTTAATGAAAACTCACTCCCCACCAAAATCTTTGTTTTTGTGCCGGAGGCAAGTGGGCAGCAGCTTCCTCTCCCTCTCTCTCCCTCTCTCTCTGTACTGTGGGGAAGTGTTATTGTACGAGACAAGGACTGGTGTATAGCAACTTAATTTGAGCTGATCTAGATCTCTGCTTTTACTCTTAAATAATGCACCTTTTTTTTGGTTTTGTAAAGACCAAACTATTCCCCATTATATAATCCCTTGAACCACTGATAAAAGTTTAGATTAGGTAAAATACTAGTACTTCCTTGTCACACTTTCTAAATTAATAAATTCAAAATTACTTAAATATTTTAATATTAAGACTTGGAATCATTATTACAAATAAAAATTAATTTTCATTATTGGTTTTTCTAATTATTAGGGATAAATTCAATTCAAATATTAATATGGGCCAATTTTGTCATTTGTTTTCAATCCAAAATTTAATTTTAAATTATTTAAAGCTGTGTATCAATTTAAATTTAATATTTTGAATTTTATTTTATATTTTTTAAAATCGTATATCAATTTTAATATTTAGATTCTAAATTTGTAGAACTCTTTTATCCTACATGGAATCATATACTGTGAGACTTGGATAAATCTAAGACCTCCCAATATACCAAAAATACTACTAGTACTTTAGTGGATTAATTACTTCAATGGTCCTCGTTGTTTAAAAAAAGTTCTTTGTTGTTCTTAAAATTCTAGTTACCACAATAATGGTCCTCAACATTTGAGAACTTGACAGAGCTGGTCCCTATAAGGGCAGATGAAAATTATATATATATATATATATATGGATTGGTCAAAAATATTGAAAATAAATCAAATACAATTTTCGGATTGAGTCTCTAAAACTTTCTGGATCTATTCCTGCACACATTAAGCACTCGCTACCTTAGAAGCTCCATGATTGGAGATTATCCAGTAGTAGACCCTCCAAAGATCAATATCAATCCACTATGCAATATATACATATAAAATGTATATCTCAAATGTGTATGGAAATAGAAGAGAGAGAGCAACGTTTATACATCCCTAATACCTCTTACCATTGAGTATTTAAAGAAAAATTTAATATTTGAGAGCAAGTTAAGGAATATACTAGTTAAATTCTTATTTGTCTTTATTGTTATTTAGTCATTGTTGTTTTGACTTTATTACGATTTAGCTTACTTGATTGTGTATTGTACATAAATATACTCATGGAAAATAAAATGATAAGCTAATCTCTACATCGAGGAGTTAATACCTTAAATGGATAGTTAAACTGGTAAAAATATATAAGAGAAATGTTTATTGTCCTGTTTTCAAGTTCGAAGGTGTGGTTCAGTATAATAAACATTATACTTTCTAGCACAATAGTCCAGATTGCCCAAAAAATTATTTCAAGGCCAATAAGTTGATATTTAAGTTCTGTTTAGTGTAATAATTTATTGTGAAAAAAATATGACGGAAAATAAATCTTTTCACAAAAAAAATTAGATTTAAGTACAATATTTTTTTTTCCATCATATTTTTCTTCATGTAATCCTTACACCAAACGCACAATTATGGTTCATTTTTGTTCTAGTATTACTAGTCAACTCAAACTAAAATCTCTTCCAAAAAAAAAACAAAAAACAAAACAAGGATTAGAGAATAATAATATTCTTTTATAATATTTTTCTCACTATGAATACTTACCAGAAATAGGAAGCAAATCTCCTCCCCTTTATGCACCTGTTAAGAGGTGGAATTTGTTTTGTTGGATCAATCTTCCTAATCTATTGAAAGATATCAGCATATAGTAGATTGGATTAAAGCATTTCCGAAATAATGTCCTTGGCTAGGAACTTATGTAAATCCAGTAGTAACTTAAGAGCATCATGTATGGACATGGGATGCCTATTTAAATATTTTAACAATCTTTTTCAAATGCATATCACTAAATATCAGCAGATTTTTTTAATAATAATTTCATTACCTTTTTTCTCCCACAATACATACATATTTTCTCATCTTGTTTTAGTTTTCAAGGAAATAGCCTTTTTCTGATTATTAGAAATAAAATAAGTGAACCTCGCTTAAGTAAAATTTTAAAAATTGGTTTATATACATACAAGAAAAAAAGAAGATTGAATTTACAAATAATTCCTCTCTCCGCAAATTATTGTACATAATATTTACAAAAATAATTACAATAAAATATTTTAATATTTTGATATAAAAAATTAAATTTATCCTTATAATATAATTTAATATTTTTATTATATTTAAATATTGAATTATTATAATTTAAAATCTGGTAAAAAAATATATTGTTTTAGCCAAACGAGTGAAAGCAAACAAAACGAAGAAATTGGGTGGAGATCGGTTCTACTTGCAGTTTAAGCGCGTGGAATGCACGATAAAGTACGAAAATTATTGAGGGATGGGATGGGACCCATTCATATGCTTTATACCCATAGTACCACAAACAAGATACTCCACTTGTTGATTGGCTCAAGTGTGTATTTTGGGTGAGTCAATGTTTCTTTCATTAATTAGACATAAAGGTTCTTCCAAATTAAGTGAAGAAAAAATTGGAAAATTCTCTTTGCTTTGCTTATCTTATAATTACATAACCAAATTATTATTATTATTATTAGTCCATTTATCATGTATGCCCTCTCTCTCTCTCCCTCATGTGTATAATTATGCTACTATAATCACCATCATCATTTCAAGAATTATTCAAGTGGGTGGACAAAAAGGGTCACTAGAGCTGTAATTCAACATTGATGTCTACTTTACACGTGTTTATATATATATATGAATGTATGTACGTACGTATGGAAAAGGAAATTATGTAGTGCATGAGTATATAAGGTGCATGTTATTTGTAAGAAAATTCAAGATATTGACGGATCCAATGGGGATGACCTTGGAAATTATATATTATACGTATTTAAAATTAAATATTCTACCACATGTATAAGACAACTTAATAGTTAAATAATTGAATTTAATTTTTTTAGCAAAATTATAGGTCTGTAACTGCTTATATACAACAATAAGTTATATGTTGAACTTGTCCAAATTTTGTGTGCTGAGCAGATATGCAACTTATCTAAAGAACCAAATTTTACAATTAATTATGCATACAATATGCCCACACCCCAAATAAAAAAGGCAAAAAAAAAAAACTTATTTCATCAAACTATTACCCTGTTGGTTCTATTTTAATAGTCTTACTTTTTTTATAAGGATTAAAAAATATTAATTAATATTATTGAAATCCAAAATATTTTTACTTATTATATCTTTTATTAATTATTTCTATGTTGTACAACTCATATGGATGAAATAATTAAATAATTATGATAAACATAAATATTTTAATAATATAATTTTCAACTATTTTTCTAACAATGAAACTTAACTATATATGGGATAGATTAAAAAGAAAAAGGGCTAAAGGTTGGTGTGATGCAATTAGCTTACAAAAATTAGAAGGGCTTAAGCATGGACATGATCCAACATTTTAAATATAAAATATTACAAACTAGGAATAATATATTATCTCTATTTTTAAATAAAACTAGTTATAATAAAATTTTCTTATTTTATAGAAATTTTATTCTTAAAATAGAGAAATTTTGTGCAAAAAAAAAAAAATCTCCCGCAACCAATTTCAATATGAAATTTTATTGCATGGAGATCAAATCCGAGACCAAGAACCTCTTCTCTCTCAGGTGTCCCTTTTAAGGTGCCCCCACAACAAATTTAATGATGAATCTCTGTCCACCGTTTATCCTGTCTTGTGTATTTCTTTCTTTATTTTTTACTGCTTTATGTTCTCCGAGGCATTTGATAATTTATTTCGAGCTAAATATTCGTTTACATTATTATAAAAACCCACGACTCAACACATATTCTTGTACTCGTTAATTACTTCAGATAAGAATAAGCGAAATTACAAAAAATAATTTTAAATTTAGAATTGATCAATGGGATGGAAGATTACTAGTGTAAGAACATATGTTAAGAGTTGAATTAGAAGGGGCTGCATGGCATTAGTATTTTACAGCACTTTTTTTTTTTTGGAAATTGGTATTTTATAGCACTTGCATCTCACAGAACATCTTGAATCGCTAATTTTCAAGCAGCTAAGATTAAAAAATATATATCATGCTAAAATTTCAATAAAAAAAAATTATATTTTCAATCATTAATTTTGTTGGCCTCGTAGACCCGTGTTGGATTTAAATTATTTGTGGAAAAAGATCAAACAAATAATTTTTAAGGTCAAACCACATAAATTCGGTAGGCACTACTGGGTCATATTATATAATCGTATATAATAATAGGATGGTAACTTCTATATTACATTTCTCATTTGGTAATTATATATATATATATATATATATATGCAATCGGCCAATCATGCACGGAATTTACCTTCTATTTGTCATTCATCATATTGCCAAAATATTAGCACGGATTGTTTTCTCTAATCTCAAACAATTAAGGCTACTCATTATTATTTTGTACGTAATTTAACCACAACATTTATTATGAATACCTAATCTTAATCTAAGAGCAGAACCACAAATCAAAAATGATGGAAGGAATATCATTCAAACTTATAAAGGAGCGTAAAACCTTAAAAATTTGGGGTTGCATCGTATATTTAACTTTATTCTAAAATTGCGAAACTCATTAAATATTTACTTATGTTTATGTCCCAAAAATACTATTTCATGGTCCATAAAAATGCATTAATTTATCTCCCAATTAAATATCATAAAAAAAATAACAATAATTTATTAAATTGAAGATGATTGAGTCATTAACTACTTTCCTCCATAACAAAATATCACAACTTAATATTAAATTTTTTAAGTCAAAATATTTTTTAAATAAAAATGGGTGCCCTATATGTACTTTATATTATTATTTTTTTACATATATGCATACAGTTATTTGCTGTAATTTTTTTAGAATTTCCTAAATATAAATAATGGTATTTTTTTACAGACTCGTATTATATGAGTGTGCATGAGAAAAGAAATATTAATCGCAGAGATGAGGTTATTACGAAATTCATACCAAAAAAATTGAGAATTTGGAGATTGATACCGTGGCAACTATCTTTCAATTCAACAAAAAGAATATTACAAATAATTTTGTAGTTTTTAATGTCATTTGTATAATTAATTATGATATTATTAAGTATTTTTTTACTTTATGTTTTCTAATTTTAAAATGTTCAGAAATATATTTCGTCAGTAATAATAAAATAATAGAGATGGTCATTACATTTTTTTATATTGAAGATGAGAGTTATGAGTTAAAATATTAAAAAAAAAAAAATCAATCGTTCTTATATTCATAAATTAAGAAGAAAAAATTAAAATTTTATCCATATTGAGAAAGACAAAGGTGCAACGCACGCATAATTCTTTCAATATATATATAAATATAATAATAAGTATAGATATTAAGCTGAATTTTAGAAATTATGGGGGGGGCTTTTTACGTGTCTTAAATTAATTGAAAGTGACTAGATTGTAGAACTCAATTTCTCATTAATTATTGATTATAAGTGAGTGATTTTGTGCGCCAAATAGAGGGATCTGTAGCCGTATAAAGACGAGCTTGAGGAAATCATAATAGTGTGAAATAATGTTTTGTCTTTAGCTTAAGCTTGGGTCATTATCAAGAGTGATTAAGAAATATATATATATGCATAGGTATATATACAAGTTAAGGAGATGGGTGAACAAGTAATGTGCCAAGGAAAAATATTTGATTATGAAAAAACATGCAATAATGATGTGGGGCCCGCAATCAGTAGTGAAGCAATAAGTTGCCGCTCCTCAATATCATTTTCATTGAAGCTGAAGCTCTCCTTTTTTGACTTAATTTGTTTCGTGTCACCTTTTAATTAAATAATTCATCTTATTTTTTATTTTTTATTTTTTTGTTATATCCTTTTTAAAAATTACAGCTTAATTAAGTTAAACTAGCAGCCAAGAATAATTTAAAAACTTTGCAACCAAATATTTTCTTATTTTTTGATAAAAATATTGAAAAACTAGAGCTCATGAGAACTTTGTTGATCAAAAGTTGGGCAGGGGGTATATACATTACTAGTACATACGCTATGTATATCAATGGTTCACAAGAAAGCACGGAACCAAAATGTTAAGCTAGTGATTGATTGTAACTTGGTCACATAAATCACTTGTGGATGGGGATTATACATACTCAATTTTTTTTCTGTTCATATATTTTGCTCTCACTTCTCTTCTAAATTCTTCTCTCGCTCTCATAATTTTGGTATTTAGATAATGACGTTCTCATGCTTCCACTAATGTTCACACTTCCGTTCAATTTTCACAATTTTGTAACCTACCATTGTATAATGGCAAGAGCAATTGATTTAGTTTAGGGGCTCATAGTGAACTTTATGACTTCAATTAGTTGGCTGAGCCACAAAGGGTTTAGGGTGGTACAACATCCCGAAGCCTTCGTGGCTTAGTCGTAGCTTAGTATTTTATTAGAGGAGAAAATTATTCTTTAGTACATCAAATTATATAAGACTATATCCGATTAATACATCAATAAAAATTAGCGTGGATAACACATCATTATTTCAAAAAATTATAAATTTAGATGTTTCATTACAATTATAATATATCTTTCTTATATATTATACATTTTTTAATTTTGTTATAGATATAAATAGATAATCATAATGTATAATATTTTATTTGCATTGGAAGTTTCATATATTAGCGTTAATATGTTTTATAGGAAATAACCAAGTGAATATGAAAAATAAAAATAAAAATTGAAAGCTGAATTTCATCTAAAACATGAGCTCTTAATAAATTTGTAATAAATAGGCCAAGTAGTACACATGAATCCCCAAGTGAATAAAATATTAATCGTGAAGAGAGCAATGATATTAATAATAATGATAATGATGATAAACAAAGAAATGAAATGAATTCACCTACTGTCAATGAAGAATATGAAAGAGATAAGATTGTGTAAGAAAATATGTAGATTGAAAGTTTGACAAATTCAAGACAAGCCTATATGTACGACCTTTGAAATTGGACGTGCATAAATGCAAAACCTTTGGATACTATAATGGTATTGTGGAAAAATTGTCTAATAAGATATTATGATTTGGAATTTTCTAAATATAATATTGGTCCGAAGGTAAATCACAAGAGGAGTGGTGAATTGAAAATTTAAAAAATATTACTAAAAGTAACAATCAAAACTTAAAATTAAAATAAGTAAAGGAGAAAGAAATACAAACTCGTTTATAATAGTTCGACCAAAGATCTTCTTCGATCCTTTACGTCTACTCTCTCAAGACCAAACGCTTGAGGTTCCGTTAATCTCAACGAAACTAATGCACAACTTTGATTAGCTTTCCGAGTGCTAATCTATCCACTTGAAACACCCATTCAAGTCTTGGAGTATACCCTCACTATGATTTTCAAATAAAGATTAGAAATGAGAAATTATAATATATTTTCTCTCAAAGATATATGATATAATAATTATAGAATACTTTTGAGAGATCTAACATACTAGAATGATATGGAAACTTGGCTTAGTGTGACATGATTTTGTACTTCAATAGCTCAAGAAAATGGAAGTGGGTTTTTGAGCCATTTTGAACACTTGATGAGCAAATTGATGAATTGTCTTATGATTATTGTTGTAAAAATTGTTCTTCATCAGATTTAGAACCCCCTTTATATGTTTTGAGAATCAACTAGCCGTTTTTTTATCATTAATTGCAAGATAACTCAACTTGAGCTGCAATCCAATATGACCGTTATGTTTAAATCCGTAGAGTGTACCGTTACACCAACTCTGCTGTACCGTTACTCTATGCTGTACCGTTACACTGACGCTTGTGTATGGTTACATAGACACTTGTATAACTCTCTAGGAACCGTCACACCCTTTAGTGTACCGGTACTCAAAATCTTGTTCAACTCTCTAGAAGCCATCACACAACCTTGGTGTGGCGTTACATCTTTGGTATACCGGTATACGTTACTTAGCTTCAATCTTTTTGCAGTGTTATTTGGAAGCCGTCACACTGACCTAGTGTACCATTACACTTGTGAGGTACCGTTATGCTGACTTGGTATACCATTACACCAGCTTTATTATTTTTTTGTGGAGCTCACTGGAAGCCATCACAATAGCCTAATATAGCGTTACACCTGTGGTGTACCATTACATTAACTTGGTGTACCGTTACACCAGCTTCATTGTTGAATATTTGAACACTTGTTTGATATTTTGCCAATTTTTCTTAAAATAGTTTTGATAGCCTATTAGATCAAAACAACTGGGGAGATGGTTAATATTTTATCTTAAAGTTTTTATCATCAAAATGCTTAAAAGGGTTTTTCAATAATTTGATTTAACAATCTCCCCCTTTTTTATGATGACAAACTTTTTGACGATAATATTAAAACAAGCTCCCCTTAAATACAAACAATATGACAATAAATAGATTTTAAGGGGCACATTTAACCCAAACAAGTATAAGGGCGCATTTAACCCGAAATCATATGTAATGGGCATATTTAACCCGAGCAATATAAACTATGATCATGAATAACCATAAACCAAACATTATAAAGTATGATCACAATGATGCATCAACCATTAAATATTAAACCAAACATGATTCATTAAAAATTAAACCAAATATTCAATAAACCAAATATGATTCATTAAAAATTAAACTAAAAATTCAATAAACCAAACATGATTTATTACGAAATTCAAAGTAATCAAAGCAAAATACACAAAACATAAACTAACAAAATACACAAATACTCAACTCACTCACTCTTAACCCCCAAATACATAGGCAAATCTAACTCTAACTCCCTCCTAACCTTACCCCTAAAACCAAAGTATAACCCAAGTTTACTCCCCCTTTTTGATATTATAAAAAAGAGGGGCTACTCGTCATCGTCTTCATCTTCATTATTACTTTCCGCACTTTTGACTGCCTCATCTTTTCCTCCTCCTTCTTCTTCACGAATTTCTTCCGGAGGTTGAATATCATCATTATTCGACTCTCTATCGTTCTTATGATCAAAAAGTATAGTTTCGGTACGGATTTTGATAGGAGTAAGTTGATAAAGATAGTTGAGTTTCTCATTAACTTTGTCGAGACGTTTGAGGATTTTTGAGGTGGAAGATTTTATGAAGGTAAAGAGTTTAGAGATAGTCAAATTCTTAGATTTTGATTTAGAAATTGAAGTGGAGGAGGAAGGACTAAATGGTTGGGAGCCGAAGGGCCGTAGAAAGGTTTGAATGTACTTGAGTCATCGCTTAAAAGATCAATGTTTGGTCCCGAGACTTAAACCTCATTCCAATGCCAAATCTTTAAAATTCTATCAAATTTTATATTGACTTGGTTAAAAGTCTTAACACGAATCAAAGTCTTTTTGTCCTTTCCAATCATTTCTTTGAAAAGGTCAATTGAGATTGATTTAAAGAGCATTGTAAGAATCATTCCATAAGGCCTTTTATCCTTAGAAATTGAGTTTTCCATATGCTTTAAAATCATATACGGAGTGTCGATAAAAATTTGGTATTTGAGTGCGTAAATGATAAAAGCGGTAAGGTGTGATACGCTTTGGCATCCGCTCAATTGTGGCCTAATCGACTTTATCATATAAATTTGGACCATTCATTCTAAGAGTTTGAGTTGGCCCATTAACGCCAAAGTTTTATTGAGGTGACATTGTACGCCCGAATTATATATTGCTTGTAAAACCATGTCGAACGTAACTCCTAGTTGCCTAGGAATGTTGCCTTTCGACATGAATAAAACCCCTTTGTGAGGGCTTAAATGTAGTAGTTCGACAATATGTTGAATTGCAAAAACAAGTCTTACGCCTCGAACTTTAGACGTAAAATCCGTGATGTCACGCCGCTAGAAATACCGGAGGGTTAGTGCATTCCCTTTTTAAGTAAAAGAGAACAAAAACTTTATTTTGGATTCGAAAACAAAATCGGGAATCCACTTTTATCCCACTAGCCCATCTCAACATA
>MKEJ01024927.1:0-13589 GCA_001753735.1 Embelia ribes | reverse complement strand
TTTAACGATCTTCCGCCTTATGCTGATAAAGCCTTGTCATTTTTAAATATCATTAAAGGGTTTCAACACTTATGATAATTATCGAAGGGCACTGTATAATAAATATTGAAATTTTTATCAATATATGCTTTCTTATTGATTTTTGATCGCATTAAAATCATGCACGTGCCTTTTACTGTAATAAAATATTGTTACAGTACTTTGAAAATTTTGGGGGCCTTATACTTAGGGCAAGAAGTGCTTGAATTAACAAACACTTTACAAGTGTTACATTGTTTAGGGATCCAACTATACTTAATTTCTACTTCAAATTTCTCCCAAAATTCAAATTCAACCCAAATAGATGTTGGAAAGGCACTCTCCACCTTCATATCAATGGATATTCTAGCATAATCTAATCTCTTAATAGAAGAGGTAATTTCATCTGCAGATAAAGAACACTCCAACCCTACTAGCAATACAACTAAACCCATGTTTTGTCCAATAGACTGAAGGAATTTTATAGAATTTTGACCATATTAGAACCATTTTAAACTCATCCTTCACAAAATCCATGCCCCTAGGCTACAATTTTAAAAAGAGAGGTTGACCGGAAAATATCCAAGGACCTTTCTCCAAAATTACTTTACATGCTTCCTCATTGTCAAAGGAGAAGAAAAAAAAACCCTCTTTGTTTGATAGAACCTCTTTAAGGCCAAGCCTACTCCAAGCTTGTTTGGATTTGCTAAGTACTAGCCCAAATGGAAGCCTCTTTTCAAGAAAGTATCCAATTAAAGTGTTTTTCTACTTAGCAACCCATCTTAAGAACTTCCACAAGGAACTTTGACATACTATTGTTATCAAGAGTTGAAATAACGAAGGATAAAGGCATCTATTATGTTAGGATTTGGTTATACTAATCCATAAGGAATGGGGAAGGTTTGTTTGAAAGTTTGTAGTGTGCTGATTTGATGTGAGGTTAAGAGGGGTTTTAAGGGTATTAATAGGGTTTAAAGGCTGATTTGGGTTTGTTGTGGGAAGGGTTTTGGACAAAGGAGGGAAATCAGAGAAGCTCAAATTTGGAAGAGGGTTATAGTAACTGGGTTTTGTAATTTTGGTTTGAATGAGGCTAGTTTTGGTAGGGGGGCTAACACAAGGTTTAGGGATAATTGAAGTTTGGTGATTGGGTAAAGTATCTAGATTTAAGGGTTGCAGTAGTTTGGTTATGTATTGGCTAGGGTAAGTTATGGATGGAGTAAGGAGTTGAATCCCTTTTTCAATAGGTTTGGATATATCAAACCCAGACTCTAGTGGTTTGAAGTTAGGCTTGTATTCCCAAGAAAAAGGGATGGTTCATTGGAATTTGGATTATTTTTGTCTTGTGACAAATGGGTAGGAGGTATAGGAATGGGAAGAATGTTTGAATTTGAATTATAACAGACAAGGTTTTAGTTTTTGAGAGAGACTAAAGGAGTAAAAGTAGATGTTGATGTGATGGTAGTGTGTGAGTTTACCAAGTTGGGGGCTCATTTTGAATTTGAATTTGAATTAGGGGATCACATGTATAAAAGGAGTCTCCATAAGTACTAAGCAAACAAGCTCCTTTTGTATCAATAAGATTATGCTTGTTTAAAGAGGGAAAAGGACTCACATGTAAGCTTGAGTCTTCTAAGGGTGTTAATACATGTATTTTAGCCCCAGCCGACTTGGTTGACATTTCACCGGAGGGGTGGTCAAAGCTCCGGCTAAAGGCCTTGCCGGAGACCTTTTTTCTGGTCACCAGAACTTGAAATTTTCTTGTTGCTTCCCCTTTCAAGGTCTTGATTCTTTCTCCATATGCTTCCTTTTCTCTATCTACTTGTTCCACCTCTGCAGCGAAAGATTTAGCTATAAAAAGGGAAATGTGTTGTTCCCTATCTTCCTCTTTTTCCTCTTCTACTTTTGGGTATGGAACTTTAGCATATTGCTCCAAGATCTCTTCACCCACTTACATTCTAAATGCCTTTTTAAAAGATTTGAATTCACGCTTAAGATAGGCAATCTTCTCATCTTGTATCATGTCTTGAGTGGTTTTCCGAAGTTATTTCCAGTTAAAGAAATCGTGGCTAAATACTTCCCCCGGAGAAGAAGGGGAAAGGGGGAAAGGAGAGGTTATATATGGTGGTATGGTTAGGGTTGGTGGAGGGTCTTATGGTTGAAAGTTATGGCTAGGGAAATATGGCCAAGCTTGGCCAGACTATGGTCGGTGCTTTGGTGGGGGGAGTTGGCTTGAGGTGTCCGGGAGGATGTCTAGGTTGGGGTACGTTTTGGTGGCATTTGGTTTAGGATGTTGGTGTTGGAAGGAAAGGGGAGTGGAGGGTAGAGGTTAGAGAGAAGGAAAAGCTTCTCTTTCTAACCCATGCTTCCATCTCTTTAGTTTTTTTTTCTCTTTGTTGCTTGGATTCTTTCTCAACTAGGGTTTTGTCCCAGTGATAAAAACTCTCCAATAACAACTTTATTTTCAATAATGCCACAATATGAAACTTTATTATTATAGATAAGATTCTTAACCTCAACATGCTTAGAGGGGTCATTTAGCCCCTTTACATTCCAACAAGCTAGATGATACTTCAAGGGGTAGATATTGGAGCCTTAGATGCACCTTTTCCATTGGAAGAATCCTCCATTGCAATGCTAAACTTCTTCTTACTTCTTTGTTCACTTCACCTCACATTCATTTTCTTCTTTTTGTCAAGCTCATCGACCATTTTAATCTTGTGCTCTCAACAATTAGGTTATATAGACAAATCACATCCGGACCCATCATTCTCAAATTTCCCTATCTCTGAAGATACATGGACCATGACAAGGCTAGCCTCATCGAAAACAACAACAAGATAATTCGGGTCCTCAACCCTAGCTTGATGCTTATCTTCCTTATCATTGACTACTAACTAACCCCTCCTTACTTTTTTCAATAAGATTTCCTATTGGAACCTCTCCATCTTCATGATCAAGGGCCAAAAATTTATTGGACTTAAAAGGTATATAATAATAGTAGGGGTGGGGTTGTGTATGGTTGAGTAATGGTAGGATAGTTTTGTGTTGTGTTTTTGCCAAGAATGAGGGCTAGGGTGGGTGGGGTTATATATGTTTGGGTAATGGTAGGGTGGTTTTGTGTTTTGGTTTTGCCAATAATGAGGGTCAGATGAAAGTCATAGTTTAGAGTTATTTTTTGGGTATTGGAATTGGCCAGTTGTGTAGTTGGTTTACTTGGTTCGAAAGAAGGGGTTTTGGATGGTTTTGGTTGGTACATGAGAACTGGTTTCTTTGTGGATTGGGTTACATAACCAAAGACATTGCACAAACTACATTCCCTTAGTCTCCAATTATATTCTACATGAGCCTTAAATTCCTCATCTTCTTTGGATTGAACCTTGAAAGAAATAGGAAATAACACAAATACGGGCAAAATCAAGCAACTTAGCCAATGAAGTGAGCTCATCCGTATACATTGGAACACTAATATTGCTTGCAATGGCACTAAAACCGGCCAACGACCAGTAGTCTTAGGAATGCCACAGAGTTTAATCCAAGTCAGGATTGTCTTAAATTCTTCTTTGCAAAAATTGAAATTTCTTTGCCAAGGCTTAAGGTAAAATTGTTAACTCAAGATAATCCAAGGCCCACTATTCAAGACAAGATTTGCTCCTTTTTCCAAGTTGAAGGTAAAGAAGAAGAAATCTTCTTTGTTAACTCGAAACTCTTTAATTCCAAACTTCCCCAATAACACCAATATTTTTTGATGGACTGACTTGAAATGGAGCCTTCGATCAATAGAATAGTGCACAAAGGTATTCTTCCAAAAACTTTTACCTTCCTTGGAAGTGCCCTTATTAAGGGCCAAGAAACCTTTGTCATTTAGGAAGGGATTAACATAATTTAGTTCCATTCTATAAGAAAAAGCCTTAACGAGGTCAATCCAAGGAGTGAAAGATAGTTTAGTTTCCCCGACTTGGGTTGAGGTGGCCGAATTATTTGGTCCGGCCAAGGGAAGCCTCGGGTTTGGGTTTTATTTTATGTTGACAAATGGATAAAGGGTATTTGACTTTTGTTTATGGGTCAACATTTCACTTTTAGGGCTTTGACCAAAAGTAATGCTAGGTATAAGGTTTATAGTTGACTTAGGATTAGTAGTTAGCTTTTGGTTAAGGGTATTGGAACATGCACCAAGAAAGTTTTTGTTACTTGGATTAAGTAAGAAAGAGTGGGAAAAGGAGAGTTTAAAATATGCTTATTGTATGAGTAAGGGGTTGGATTTTTTTGGGGGAAATGATTTGATTTGACAAGTTGGATGTGATAGTAGTACTTGACTTTGGGGAAAGAGAAGTATCATGATGTTTGGAATTTGAATGTTACTTTCCCTCCTTAACTACATGGCCGGAATCCCACTAGACTTCATGCCCATTGGCCGGAGTTGCTGCTATAGTAGCTCCGGTGATCAGAAAAATTATCGCATCTTCCATTTTACAAATGCCTTTTCCTTTCATATCCCATTGCCTCTCTACTTTTCCTAGAATAGCATCAACTTCCCTAATCTCATCTTACTCCTTCCTCAATTGTTTAAGAGCTCCATTCATAAGCTCCTGAAACTTGACATTTTCAATCTTAGTGAGGAGATTTTCCGATCTTCCTTCATCTTCATTACCATCTCACCCTTCATCCTCACTTGTCTCCAAAGAGGAAGCATCTTCTTCGACATGCCCCTCTTTTTTCCTCCTTTCAAGTTTGACCTTGAAAAGCTCATGATCAGTGGCTTGTAGATACTTTCGAGCTTGAATCTTCTTATTTAAAGTAATCCCTCCGAAGCTACCTCACATTGCTATAAAGCCATGGCTAAAGTTGGGATTCACTTCCTCATCTTCTTCACCTTCTACTTCTTCTTCTATACTTTGTGATAACACATTATTATTGAAGAGCACACCTTGATCTATGTTCAAGGTAGCATCACCTTAAAAGAGATAAGGGGTATTAAGGTTGATAGAAAGGTGTTAGCCGGAAACTTGCCCGGAGAACGGTGGTAAATTGGTCGGGGTCGGGGTTGTTAGGTTGGTTGAGAGGGAGAGGAAAATGGTGGCCAAAAGTGACCGATCCTCCGGCTGCAGGGGTAGCTGGAGGTGGCCAAGAACGGCTAGAGGGGATGATGGTAGGGATGGGGTTATGGTTGACATGTGGTTAGTGTTTAAGTGTTTGGGTAAGTATTTAGGTAAGGCTTAGGATTTGTGGAGAGAAGGAGGAACTTCTCTCACTAATGTTGACATATCATATGTAGTTAAAATAAGTATAAAGAGTAGTTTTGGGAGCATAAATCAAGGATACGCCTTTCCTACTTTGAGTAAAGCCTTTGACAAGAAATTCTCAACTAAGCCTTACAACCCAACCAACCTTAACCAAATCAAAGTCAGTTTGGTTGGGAGCCAATTATCCTGTCAAACAAACCCTACTCTTTCAAACCTCTTCAATCCCAAGTTTCCTTCCAATGCTACCCTTAACCAAGAACCAAATTATTGTCCCTTACTCTCAACCCCTCCTAGTCAACCCAGTAAAAAAAAAAACCCCACCCAGCCGTACACTCAAACAAAACCCTTTCCTAAACCAAACCATTTATTCAACTAACCTAAACTCATCACCTATGGACACTTTTTCCCTTGGCCTTAGACCCATGCCCGAACCAACTACTTCCCACCCTACCGAGTATTGCTCAACCCGAAAGCAACTCAAACCACATCCTCCCTGCCTCTTCCCTCCATGGTAGAACCTGAACTCATTGGGCCAACATCTTTAGTACCCCTTCTCCAAGAATGAATCTAAACCTTGTCAATACTACACATTTTTATTTTATTTTATTTTTTTGGAAGGTTCAATGAATTTATTACAAAAAAAAATATTACAATGAAGCGCATGGCAACAATCATCCAATTGAACTAGACAACGGTTCCCCTCAATGAGGGAAACCCTACCTCAAGACAAGGTAGCCAACAAATTGGCTACCACTAACCAACTAGCTAATGAAACAAAAATGAAAAAAACATAATGGCATCTTAATTTCATATTTATAGATCATATGAAATTAAGATCATTTACATAGGATAACAACTAATACAACCATTGCTAGATAATAACAAATATTAAAAAGCAACAACTAAATGGTTGAAGCCTGTAAATACAACAAGGAATTATGTGTGGCATTTCCGACCACAAATTCAAGCCAAAAACTGGCCAAATGTGATCGGATTTACTATAGAGGGTTGGCCACCTTAGTAAAGGACTCTTCAATAATTTTCCCACCTAAAACCTATTCAAAACAACCTTCAAGTGTCCCTTCCATTCCATTTGAAAGTGAAGTAACACATTGGTTGGACTTTAATTGATTGAAGTAACCATGCTAGTTTCATCTACCAAACTTACCCCCTAAGCCACCCCAGCCATCTTCTTTGGCCATATGGCCAAGCTTTGGCTGGTAGCCATCGACCGACAACCGGCATGACCGGACTTGGCCCGAGTTGGCCGAAATTACCCCTATTTGTTTTTATATTTTTTCTTATTCTTCCGACTCCCACTTCAACCACCCTTAGGCAATACCTCAACTAAGGACTAAATCACTCTGGGAAGAAGGCCGGAGTTTCAATCTAAAGTTTTTGGAAAGCTATCGGACCCCTATATCTTGATGGCCCAAATTAGGTGGGAACTCAGAGACACAGACTCAAAACATAAACAAATCATGCATAGGAGATGATTATATATGTTGATTATCCTTACCGATATTTTTTTATTCTCTTGCTAATCATAGTTACATAAATGTTGAATTTTAAGTTTTTTTTTTCAATCATCTTTTAGGTTTCAAAATTTATAATCTCTTATACATTTAACAACAATAAAATACGATAAAGGCACTCCTCATTACTGATAGTGTTCCAATGAATTACTATGATTGTATATAATGAGTGATCATTGTCACTCAGTTAGTGCATGCCTATTATCATATGCCAATTCTTCATCTCCACTGGTTCACATAGCCTCTTTTTTTTTTTTTTTGGAATTTTCAAGTTATAGAAGAGAAAATAATGTACAAAGCTTGGTCTTCTGTAACTAGGAAAAACTCCTAGAAAGGAAGAAACAATGAGCAAGAAAAAAATAACAAAGAGAAAAGGCTGCCCATGAGCTTTATAAAACACTTTACGAGTTAGCATCTTATTGATACACCCATACATCAAATTACAAATAAGTACAAGGAACAAAACACATTAATGGTCAAACAAGACCAACAATATAACAATTACATCACCAATAATATTATCCCTAAGACTTCACTAAGAACATGTCTAGTCAAATGCACGATATCATCATGAAACCTTGTATTTATTTCCTTCCAAAGCCAATACACAATAGTACATATGGTGACTCTTCCAAGCTTAGCCTCAATCCTCTTCCCATTGAACGTGTTGCTTGCCTACATAATCCACTTTCCCCACTCCATCTTAAAGGGTAAATGAGTGACAGTATTTTGGAATAGATCCCAAACCTCTCGAGCAAAGGCGCAAGTGGAAAGAATGTGAATAAGACTTTCTCTTCTGTTCTACAAAGAATAGACGTAATTGCTAGTTGAACACCTCTTCTAAAAAAAGTAGTCTAGACTAAAGAGCCTATCCCAAAGTGCAAGAAATGTAATGAAGCTACACCTCAAGATTACATAGGTACTCCAAACTAAATTCCCCCAACTAACTTTGGATTGTCTTTCCCATATAGATTCCCAAGCAAGACAAATTGAGAAGTCTTTTCCTTGTGGCAACCAAATGCACTGGTCCAGACCTCTCCCCATACTAGGCCGAAACTCACCTTGAAGATCGAGCAGCCCCAAACAATTCGGGAATGGCTAACGGAAAGACCCCGAGGTAAAAAGATCCCCCACTAATAGTGCTCTCCCTAAGCCAGATTTTAAATTACCCTATCACTAGTATTTCTACAAATGGGTTCATCTCTTCTCCACCGATCGAACCATAATGAGGTATCTTAACCGTTCCCCAACTTAACTCTAATATGATCTCTAAGTGCCCCTCTTAATTGAAGAAATTTTCTCCAAACCTTAGAGCAATTTTGCGGAATCTTCATTTGCCAAAAGGTATGATTCTGAATGAGATTGGCCTTTACTCAATCCTTCCACATTGGCTTATGCCTACCATCACAAAGCCTTCATACGACTTTTGCTAGAAATGCCTTATTTTATTCTTTGATCTTTTTAATGCCCAATCCACCCTCTTTGAATGGCAAGGTAACATCCTTCCAAGCAACTTTCGATGAATGAGTATCAAGATTGACACTAGACCAAAGAAATTTTCTCAATAAGGTCTCCAACTCTTTACTAACCAAGGAAGGAAGAATGAAGCGTGCACTCCAAAAGGCTTGGACATTGAAAAGTAATGATTTAATAAGTTGTAGATGCCCCGCATAAGAGAAGAACTTATTAGTCCAAAAGGAAATCCTTTTCGATATTCATTCTTTAATAAAATACAATTCACCTTCCTTAGATTTTTAGTGATTAAAGGGACTCCTAAATAACTTATAGGCAATGACCAATCGGAAACCCAAGAATGGTAGCAATACTAACCCTAGAGCGTGGGTTAACACTAGCCATGAAAATAGCACTTTTTTTTTCTTCTGAGTTTGGATCCATACCCACGAAACATAGGTGAATGGTCTTTATTTTTGAAGCTCGCCAATGATATTTGTACCCTTCCAAAGTTTTAAATCTAAGGATGCTAGCCAACGCGTCCATGTAAATCATGAAAAGATAAGGAGAAATTGGGTCTCCTTGGCATAATCCTCTACCACTATGGAAGAATCCGTGAATGCTACCATTCACACTTTATGCCCCTAAAGAAAAGGCAAATGAGGAGTGTCGCCTTGTTCCTCCTTTACCGGTTCATCCGCCTTATCCTGATTCACATCAGATTCCGAGTTAAGTACAGATTTCTAGGACACAAATATCTTTCCTTCCTTAGAAAGACTAGAGTCACTAAGTGCACCTTTGTCTCTTCCCACTTCCCTGTCTACAAGAGCCTTATTCCCCATAGTTTCCCTATTCTCCTTTCCTTCATTTCTCCTTATGTTTCCTTGCTTACCCTCAAATTCTTCCACCAATTTTCCTTCTTCACGATCAAGAACCATGAACTTATTGGTTCTAGAGTAAGAAAGCAATGCGGTTTGTTGTTCCTCATTGCTGAAAGAGGTTTCCTCAGCATGGGATTGGTTTTAGGACTCGATGTATTGCCCCAACTATACTCTACTCAAATTTCAAAGTCGTCCTTATATTCGGTGTGGACCATGAATGAACGAGGGAATTCACTATCAATTTTCATCTCTACGCATATCTTCACAAATTCAAGAATTGTTGCGGAGGAAGTAATCTCATTAGCATACAAAAGAACTCCAATCTAGCTAGCAATTACACTAAGACCCGAGTTGGTCCAACATGTGGTAGGAATTCCAAATAGCTTGATCCAATTAGGGATAATCTTGAACTCCTCCCTCCTAAACTCAAGATTCCGAACCCAAGGTTTGAGAAAGACTTGTTGCTCAAATATGACCCAAGGTCCTTTATTTAAGACTACATCCACCACCTTCTCCTCTTGGAAGGAGAAGAAATGAAATCCTTCCCTTACTTCTTTGAGTCCAAATGTGCCCCATAGAGCCATAGTATGTTGTTGAAGAAGCTTGAACATAATCCTCCTCTTTAAAGAATAACCAACAATAGTATTCTTCCATTTCATTTTGCTCTCTTTAGAAGTGCCCTCTCAAAGGTTAAGATAACTTTTCTCATTAACCGAAGGCTCAATAAGCTTAAGATTCATTCTTTGAGTTGAGCTCTCGATAATATTAGACCAAATATTGCTTGCAAAGTACAAGGGGTTTAGAAGATGATGGGTTGGGTATAGTGACCAGGTCAAGCTTTTGGTTGTGGTTGTCAAGTGTAGAAGGTAGAATGGAGGTGTGACCTATTAGGTTTGGGTCGGGTATAGGAGGGGATAAATTTGGATTAAGGATAGTTTGTTTGTGACTAGAAGAAGTAATCGAGTTTGTTTGTTGGTTGGGATTTTAGGCAGGAACAATTGGGTTCAAGGATTGTTGACTGGGTTGACTAACTAAAGGAATTAGTCCTATTGTAATGGGGTTGGTGGTTAAGCTTTTTGGCTTGTACACTAATTCCAAGGAAGGAAAGCACACTTCTAGGTCAAAGCCCAATATGTCAACATGTCTTGTCAAAGAGTCCTTATCACCTTTTGTAATATCAAGGTTACCTTTTCCCACCTTAGCTAGTTTCCCTCCTTGTTTTCAAATTTGAAATGGATGGAACCAAGGTTAAGCCGGAGCATGCCGGCTTATTTGCCATAACTATAGCGAGAGAATTCACCAGAGAGAAATTTCTGGCCACTTTAAATATGAGCTGCCTTCATTTATCATGATGTCCCCGAAGCTAAGCTGGGCATTGGTCAGACCACTTGCTGGAATAGTAATTTTGGCCACTGGAAAAACATCTTCACAAATCTCCTTTCCCTTCAATTTTCTCAACCTTCTCTCCTCACCCATCTCAATATTGGCAACCTCATTTTCAACCACACCATTCCTTCTCTTCCATTCTTCCTTAGCCCGATTAAGCTCATTTTCAATTGCTTGAATATGACTCTTAGCTTGTAATACTTCATAAGGAGTAGTTCTACAAAAACTACCTCTGGTAAATATAAAACCTTGGCCATAATCATGGTCCTCCTCCTCATCCTTTCCATCTTCAACCTCAAGAGATTGAAGATTCACTTTACTAGCCAAGAGCATCCCTTGGCCATAGTTCAAACTTGCCTTTTTTTATTTTTCACTAGAGGAGATGGCATACTAAGGCATGGGTGAAAGTGGAGGAATATGCTCATTCTTACTTCCCTTTTTTGTCTCTGTGTCTTCATCACTCGTAATGAGTTTATCTAGGTCCAAGGCAATAAAAGTTCCCAAAGCAAGGATAGAAGAAGGGAGGGAAGAAGTTGGGTGTAGGGAAAGAGGAGTGTAGTAGTGTTAGGTGTGGTGTTTATGGTCAGATTTGGGAGGGGGTTTGAAGGTGGAGAAGTTGTTGGAAGTGAATAGAGGGGTTTGGCCTGGGAAAAAGCCAAGATGGTGGCTAGAAATATAACCGCAGTAGGGGAAGGACAGAGACAGGGAATGGTGGTTAAGGTCGGGCAAGGTAGGATTATTTGGCTTAGCCATGGGAAGGCAATGTGTTTGAGAAGGGGGAAAAGTTAGAGAGAATGGATAACTTTTCTCTCTAAGGCAATGTAGCTGAGGCCTGACTTGATTAGAAACAAATTCTAAGAGCTTCTCTCTATATGGTGCAGTAGTATTCACACTAAATTGTTGGTGACACAGCCTGGTGAAAAGTTTAAAGTGTTTTCGGATCATAAGTCTCTAAAATACATATTCATTTAACAAGACTTATATGAGGCAATGGAGGTGGATGGAATATCTTGAGCAATACAACTTCGATCTCGAGTATCATCCGGGGAAAGCAAATGTTGTGGCGATGCTTTAAGTTAGAAAACTTGTGGTACTCTAGCTTGTCTTGTGGTGGATGAATGGGAACTACTTCAGGTTCATAATGAGTTTGGGTTTGAGATTGTGGAATTGGTGGTCACGCTCCATTGTTTACGATTTTTGGTCAACCCACATTAACTACTCACATGATTGAAGCTCAAGGTGAAGATGAAAAGGGGAATGTGTATCGCATACATATCCTTAGCGAGCATGAATTGGATAGGTAGACTATCACCAAATATAGGGGTTTATAGTTTCAAAACCTTTTGTTCATTCTTACTTCTATGCGTGATAAGGTTCTATGTGAATCTCATCATTCTCAGTTGGCGGTATATCCCGATGGCACCAAAATGTATCATGACGTATCACCTCATTTCTGGTGGTCGAGTATGAAGAAAGACGTAGAGGAGTTTGTTTCTCGGTACTTGACTTGTCAGCAAATCAAAGCAGAACATAAGCATCTGGGGGTTTGCTTCAGTCGTTGCCCATTCCCGAATGGAAATGGAAATGGAATTAGATCACTATGGATTTTATGATTGGGTTACCACGATTAAAGTAGGGTTGTGATGCAATTTTGGTTATTATGGATCGAATGATGAAATTGACCCATTTTCTTCCAATTTGTACGACCGACTCAGTTGAGAAATTGTGTTTGAAATACATTGATGATATTATTCGATTACAAGGGGTTCCCGTATCTATTATGTAGGATCGCAATTCTCGTTTCGTGTCGCGATGTTGGTCGGGTCTTCAAACAGCTCTGGGGACTAAACTATCTCTAAGTACTGCGTTTCATCTGCAAACAAATGGCCAATCTAAATGGACGATTCAGATGCTCAAGGACATGCTTCGTACGTGTGTCCTTGATTTCTGGGGGAATTGGGAAGAGCACGTGAGTCTTATCGAATTTGCTTATAATAATAGTTACCATTCAAATATCGAGATGGCTTTATTTGAGGCTTCATATGGGTATCTGTGTCGGTCGCTAGTGTGTTGGGCTGAGGTGAGAGACAATACTCTATTGGGTTCGTATATTATTTGGGAAACTATGCAGAATATGCAATTGATCAAGCAAAGGTTGGAAATTCCTCAGAATCATCACAAAGGTTACGCGGATGTGCGTCGATGACCACTGTCTTTTAAGGTTTGGGATCATGTGTTTTTGAAAGTTTTGCCGAAGAAAGGAATTATACATTTCAGGAAAAATGGCTAACTTTCACCTAGATTAATTGGGTCGTTTCTTATACTTGACAAGGTTGACAAAGTTGCCTATCAATTGGTCTTGCCATCTCAATTATCGAGCGTTCATTTCGTATTTCATGTGTCTATGCTTGGAAGATATATATGGGGTCCATCTCATGTGATTAACTACGACAACTTGTATGTCGAAGAATATATGTCGTACGAGGTATGACATGTGCAAATTTTGGATCTAAAAGAAAAGACATTTCGAGGCGTTCAATTATATTTGTCAAGATTTTGTGGCGAAGTCGCTCAATAGAAGAGATAACTTGGGAAAGAGAAGATGAAATGGGAGCACAGTATTCGGAACATTTCGTTGATTCTGGTATGTTCTTTGCTTTTGTGATTTGTGCTAATTTTGAAAACAAAATTTCCTAACGTGGGAAGGATGTGACGTCCCAAAAATTCAGAGTAAATTTTTCACAAAAATGGATAATATTATTAGATTTAATTTATTGATATTACCTATTTAATTATGTTAATTATTAAGGTCAATACAATTATTACATAGCGTAACATTATACTGAATTATGTGCGCAATATATTGATTGGTTGGTGACTTATCTGAGTCACTTTTCATTTTTCCCTTTTCCATTTGTGACTTAATAGAAAGAATTGGAGAAGAGCGGAAACATTTTTTTTCAAATCTTTCCGCCTTTGAATCATCAATCTCGAGAGCTTCAACGTGGAATCTAAGTTGATATTATCGATCCTTGAAGCGTGGCCTTTGATTCTAGGTAAGTCTCAACTTCTCTATC
>MKEJ01024925.1:0-24361 GCA_001753735.1 Embelia ribes | reverse complement strand
TATATATATATATATAGGGTTTCATATGCCGCCGGAGCCATTGCCGTGGGACAGGTTCAAGGACCGGAGGTATGATAGGCCACCGCCAGATTCGGCGGGGCCCGGCTCGAGATGGCGGGAGCCGCCACCTCACAATGGTTTTCGCGGCAGGCTGCCCGGTAAGAAACCCCATCATCTCTTTATTTGTGGAAAAAAGATACTTTCCATCTGTTTTGATTCATATCTAGGGTTATTTTTGTGATCTTGAACTCGGGTTTCGGTTGATTTTATCTCGGGTTTCGATTTTCCGTTGTATCTGTAAGATATGACCCGGTGTTCTTTGAATTAGCTCTCTCATCTCTTAATCTTTGAGAAAAAAAACCTTTTATCTCTATGTTTTTCATCTGTTAGGAATCATATCTAGGGTGTTTTGGTTTGGCCGATTCTGTCTCGGAGCATCAACTTTCTTCAAATCTGGAGGATATACCCGATCTTGTTATTTGCGTTTTGTATGATTTGTCTTAGTTGATTTTCCTTGGAATCTATTGAAACAACTTTCTATCTTTATGTTATCATATGTTAAAACCGAGATTTAGGGTTTGTTTTGTGTTTTCTGAACGTTGATTTAATTGATTTTATCCTGGGTATCAATTTCTCTTTGAATTTGAAGGATATGTTTAGGGTGAGCCCTTGGAAAAAGAACCCCTAATCTCAATGTTTTTATCTGGTTAGGGTTTGTTTGGTGTCTTTTTGGGGTTAGGTTTTGATATCTGCTGTTTTGAATATCAAAATTTCTTTGAATCTGTGGGATATGTTTAGGATAGGGACTGGGAAGAGGAAGGATTGAAGATCGAATGAGGGAAAGCTTTACATCGTTACTTTTTGTCTATTAGTACACATTCTAGGGTTTGTTTTGTGGTTTCGAGACACGTGCGATTGATTTTGTCTTCATCGATTTTTCGTGGAATCTGTCATGATTTGATTTAGGTTAGGAATCTAATATACGAAGCCATTGCATGGAAAGAATGGATTCCAATTATAATTTATGTCACTTCGTTTTGTTTACCCTATTATGCTGTCTGTTCAAGTTTATAATTTCTTCGTATGTTGAAAGAATCTATACCCTGTGTAAGGAAAATGATTTGTTGCTTTTAATGTGGTGTGTCAAGTTAAAAAATTCTTCATTTATTTGTCATGCAACTACTATATCGGAGTTTTGCCGTGTTATTGTCGCACATTTGGTCTCTGTGGCAGGACTTATTTCCGTTCCCATATTGTTTTGTCGTTTCTCTTTATTAAACCTGTTTGAATTTGACGTTTCTGCTGCAGGTAATGGGAGGCCGGTGCCTTGGCGTTACCATTCAACAGAATCTGGTCGTGGATTCTCACCATCTCGAGTCAACGACAAATTTATTGGCGATGAGGGTTTCCGTCCATCTGGGTACCGTATGGACGGAAGGCATAACAGGTTTAATAGGGAAAATCCGTTTGTCCATAGGGATGTGAGAGGGCACACTTGGGAGAATGGCATTTCCCCAAACAGTTTGAGCAGGCCGCATTTCAGTAGTGACCGGAGATCTACTGATGACAGGGGTTCCTTTGGGCAGAAGGATATCAAAGGTCATTTTTGGGAAAATGGTAGGATACAAAATGGAAATGATCAGAGGTCACTTGACGAGAAGGGTTCCTTTGGACGTAGGGATCTGAAAGGTAAATCTTGGGAAAATAGTTTGTTACCTGACAGTTCTGGCAGGTCGCATAATCGAAATGATCCCTCTTCAGTTGATGACAAGGAGCCTTTTCAGAAGAAGGATTTGAAAAGGCGCTCCCCAGAAGATGATTTTTTGCCTGACAGTTCTGTCAGGTCCCACATCTCGAATGATCAAAGGTCACTTGATGATAAGGGGTTATCTGGTCAGAAGGATTCGAAAGGGAAATGTTGTGAAAATGGGGTGTTGTCAAATGGTTCTAGCAGGCTTCACACTGGAAGTGATCAGAGCCCAATGTACGAGGACATTAAATTGCAGTCTCTGGGAAATGGTGTGGTGCCAAATAGATCTGGCAGGCTTCAGAGTGGTAGTGATCAGAGCCCAGTTGATGATATGTTGACATTCACCTCTCCTACCAACTTGGACCTTGCAAGGACACAGGATGAACTTTCTAAAGATCAGTGTGAAAAGTTAAGTGGTGCCAATGATGTGGTGTCAAGCCGTAAGTTTGAGACAGAAAATTCATTTGGATCAATTGATTGGAAGCCTCTTAAGTGGACTCGATCAGGGAGCTTGTCCTCGCGGGGATCTGGGCTCAGCCATTCAAGCTGTGCAAAGAGTGCAGATTCTGCCGAGCCAAAGACTGAAATTTCACCGGGTAATGACACTCCATTGCGGTCTCCTGCAGGTGATCC
The DNA here is from genome assembly GCA_001753735.1 of Embelia ribes. NCBI lineage: Eukaryota > Viridiplantae > Streptophyta > Magnoliopsida > Ericales > Primulaceae > Embelia > Embelia ribes. The sequence goes on along the minus strand of MKEJ01024925.1, from coordinate 21,978 downwards.
TGCTCCTTGTGCCACTTCATCAGCTGTTTCATCTGAGGAAGCAGGTTCCAGGAAGAAGCCTCGCCTTGGTTGGGGTGAAGGTCTGGCTAAGTTTGAAAAGAAAAAAATTGAAGGCCCTGATGATGATAGCGCAACTAAGCCTGGGTTGGTTGTTTCTGTTAGTGGAGAACCTGCTCATGTGTCTAATCCTGCTGGCGTAAGTCCTAGAGTTGCTGCCTTCTTGGAGTGTGCCTCCCCTGCAACTCCCTCTTCAGTCGCTTGCAGTTCCTCGCCAGGTAAATTTCTCATTCACATTTTTTTTTTTTGTAAACGGTAGTGTATTTGTACATGATTCTTTTATATCTTTTAGAGAGATGATGCAATGTTATTCTACATTCTTCGAGCTGAATTTCCATCTCCTGTTTAGTGTTGTTCTCTTTGATTGTTTTTTTATTGTGTTTGCATTTCCTTTTAGTATTCTCCCTTTGAATTACGTAGAGTGTAGTTTCCATCTCGTTGTATCAGCTGAACTTCCCAGAAAGTAGTGCCAACTTTTATTTATTTTTTCATTTCTACACACACTGTGAGGATCCTTGTCTCCTGTCTCATAGATTTCTTGATTGATAACTCTTTTATTAGCAGCCAAGATAGCTAATTAGATGCTCTTCTATAAAGATGCTCTTGTCGTCATGGCACACGTTTTATTGAAGCTTAAATTTCATTTACTATAATTTCCTTGTGCTCTTTTTTCCTTAAATATGTTTTCATTTATTGAGGATCTGTTTTGGTTTGGCCTTCTTAATATAGGTGTTGAGGATAAAGCATGCCCTAGGTCAGCAAATCTCGATTACGATTCTAGTTACTCAAGTGGTTCGCCAAATCTCGTACTTCAAAAGACCACTGAAGGGAATCAGGAGAGAGAATTCTGTTTAGAGAATGTGGAGCTTACCTCTGCTGCTAATCTGAGCTCTTCTCTTACTGAATTGTTTCAACTAGAATATCCTGCCGTAGTGGAATCTTGTTACGTGAGATCCACTGCCATGAACAAATTACTTGTGTGGAAAGGTGAAACTTTGAAGGCTCTGGAGGTTACGGAATCCGTGATAGATTCACTCGAAAATGACTTGAAGAAGTTGGATTCTGAGTCCGAAAGTAATTGTCCCCGTCCAGCAACATCCAGCTCTTCGCTTGGAAATTGTCGAGCAAAATCATGCGAAAATGTTTCCCCCGGCACAGTTTCTCGAATTGCTCCGCTGCTGGTCATTTCTTCTGCAGATGTGGAAAAGACCGATGGAGCCTTGGGAAAAGACTGTAATCAAGTTCAAGAGGAGGATTTTGATACTCCAACATCTAAATTTGTTGAACCACTTACTGAGGTGCAGGGTGCCGTGTCATCCGATTCAGTTAAGAATGCCAAGAGCTGTGAGAATACTGATGTTGTAATCATAGAAAATTTGGAGGAACGCCCCATTTATGTTTCAAATGGTGATGGTCATTCAATAACTGATTTAAGCAGTAATAGAGGAGAGGCATTATGTAATGGAATATTGGCATCGAATAAAGACACTGCAGTTAGAGCTTATGAAGTATTTAACAAGTTATTGCCATCTACTCATTGTAGTGATCATGCTTTAAGAATAAGCAGCTTCTCTAGTTGGAAGGATGATCCTCGGATTATGGAGAAGTTTGCATTTAAGAAGTGTTGCAGAAGATTTGATGTGAGAATAAATACCCTCAAGTATAGGGCACTCCAGCACCTCTGGAAGGAAGATTTGCGACTGATGGTGTTCAAAAAGAATCGTCCAAAATCTCATAAGAGGTTGGAAATTAGCTCGCGGGGCCCACATTGCAGCAATCAAAAGCACCGTGTGCTTCGCTCTCGTTTCTCTGCTGCTGGTACGTATAAAATCCCTTTATTTTCAACATTTTCCTTATAATCTTTAGCTTTCCTAATTTGGCTCTGTTGAGTATGAAACACGATCACTTGATATGCATATTGTGTTGTTGGATCAGAAGTTAAACGGATAAATCATCAATATGCATGTTCACACTATTAGTTTGTTGTGATATTTTCTGTAGTTGTTTACAACTGAGATTTTACAGAAAGTTTGGTAGGTCAACAAATTTACACTTGAGTTTTTAATCTGGACTTGCCAAGCTTGGATATTGGCAAAGACAAGGAAATAAACAGAGCCCAATTCTCTACAACTTGCAAAATCTGTATCCGTGTTTTGCTTTATTGTTTGTGTATGTTTACCAAAACTCCAGCTGCCACATCAACCAAAGAAACCTGGAACTTGTGAGTCAATGCTCCATGTCCCCCTTGTACCGGGTTACAATTTTCACGTACTTGAATGCAATACCCTTGCTCACTAGTTCCCCAATTTTGGCAAATTTTGCGAACCCAGTTTATTTTCTCCATGAAGAAAATAGAATATGCAAATACAAAGAGATGAAGAGGATGAATTTTTTCTAGTCAATTTACAGGCAGATCTATGATAGGAGAGCATGCGCATGAAAAAGAACAAGCTTTACACAAGTGAAGAGATGTATAAAAATTAATGTGAAGCCAGAGAAAAATGGAAGGAAAATTGTTCAAATGATTAAAGCAAAATTTATTAAAAGTCTTAACTTACTATTAAATGAAAAGAATAAAAGTCGGATTTGTTATTTGACTTGTATTTTGCCAATAAATGGAGAATATTATGCTATAGTCTACAAGTATTAATTTGGACTGCCTCCGGTCATAAATAAATTAATACTTTGATTGTGCACGTGTATTATGGTGAATTAAAAAATTTGCATTTTATAATTTGAATCAGACCTAAATGGCAAAAGTTACATTGTATATATTTTTTTTTGTTATTCATGTTTCCATTGAGTGTAAAAGGCAATATTGTCATTCTAACTTATTTTGAAATGATTAAACACCTTCCAAAAATATAAAGTGATCATTTTTTGGGATGCCCAAAATGGAAATATGTTCAATTATTTGTGGACGGAGATAATATATAGTAAGGTAACTAAGACTATTGCCGGTGTACCACGTAACAACAAAACTCGCTTACCGCATTCCTGTATGGTACCGTGTATTGACGTTAACCACGACCCATTTACCATTGCTTGCGACTGCATCAGCAGTTCTAGTATTGGCTCGTTGTTATCGCATAATTCTACATGCCTATTATCATATTTTAAATGTGTCTGTTTTGCAAGAAGTTTTTTTTAAGAATCTTACATGTCTATAGTTGGTGAAATATAGTTATTCTGTCATGTTTATGAGTTGGATTGATGCAAAACCGATGGAAAGGATAAAGAACAAAAGAGAAAGGGAAAGAATTAGAGAAGAGGACAAGAGGCTAATATGCTATTCTTTATTATTCTCAATATCAATTCTGAATTCTAAATAAAGCTAATAAAGCCCATATATATATATAAGGGAAGAAAACTCTAGTTCTAGAAAAGGAAATAAATCCTACTCAATAATAAAATAAAATAATTAGCTAGCTTAATAAGTAACTAATGGAAGTAAGTAAAGACCAACTATTTTAAGTAAATAAATAACTCTTAATAAAATTTCAAATTAAGTTTTTGTTCATCTGCATTATTCTCCGCCTGTCGGAAAAAGTTCGACCTGGAACATGGTAGCTTAAAAAATGAGTAGTTGAAACCCAATCATCCACTATATATTAACATGAGCATCCAGCTTAAACTTGACTCTTTTATCATACCAATACACTGGCTAAGTTTTTCTTCGACACGAATAATCCCACGACATACAATAAAGCACCCAAACAAACTTGTCCACACACATAACCAAAATATTCATTGGAACCATCGAGAAAGATATACAACTTTTATTCTCTATGCAAAAATGTGATTTATTCCCAAAAGAATAAAAGTACTATCATTTTTTCCGCGCCTTTAAAATGAGAATTAACCCAAAAAGAATCATTCTAATCAGTCCATTGCCTAAAATGCATCTTGTGAATCTTATTTTTATTTAAGCTCCATTCGCCTTCCATTGTACCATCTTTTGACATTAAGCTTAAGCTATATCAATCTCCTTTTCCAAAACAAGTAAATAAGCATCAATTAAATCCGAAAAAGCCTTTAAAAATTTATTGCCATCAATTCTTGTATCATGAGCGGGAATAATTTCCAAATGATCTTTTACTATTTTTCCCAGATCAACTTGTTCCTCTTTATCAAGATCTTCAATCTTTTCGTTTATATACCGTAGACTATACCAAACATTTTCGTTTTCTTCAACAAACAGAGATTGATTTGGCACAATATTTTTCTCTTATTTCTTTTCGATATGACGAATATTTTTAGTTTGCCAAGTTTTGCTAAAACGTACTCGACAATACTTCGTATTGAACACATCATAAATCACCACCCTCGAGTATACTTCTTCCAAAAGAAAAAGGACCCTCGAGTATACTTCTTCCAAAAGAAAAAGGAACTAGGCATCGTTTCGTTACCTCATAAGTTCCATCCACGCTCATAAGTTACATCCAAAAGATGTGGAGTAGGGTATTTCCATGTTAGTAGTTGTAGTTTTTCCACAAAATACCGGGATATATAATTCATATAAAACCGAGTTGAATTGAGTTTGAGCTCTCATACCAAATTGATGCAGAAGCTATAGTGAGGATAAAGAACGTAAGAAAAAGGGAAAGAATTAGAGAAGAAAAAAGGAGGAGAAGAGGCTAACACGTTCTTTATGATTCTTAATATCAATTCTGAAATTTGAATAAAATAATTGATAAAGGCCCGTGTATGTAGGGAAGAAAACACTAATTCTAGAAATGGAAATAAATCTTACTCAATAATAAAAGTAAATAATTAGTTAGCCTAATGATTGACTTAAGGAACTAAATAAAATACTAACTTATATAAATAAATAACTCTTAATAAGATCTCAAACTAAGTCTTTCTTTATCTGCATTAAGGATATATGCTTTCTCAAGGAGTGAGGATAATCAGGAACAATTTTGCCTTTGGATCTTTACAAGGTCAATATATGTTGGACTTAATTTAGTATTTTCCTTACGGTGTGGTTATGTAAAGAGTTTGAAACTGTTGGACTGAGTTTAGTATTCTTCTCATAGTGTGGTTGTGAAAGTTTGAAACTTATTTCTTATCGTGGTGTTCATTGATCTTATCTCTTCTTCTCAAAAGAATTGATCTGCATATACGCAGTACTTTTTCTACTGCAAAGGAGTCGTTTGTCCCTCTGCTTAGCATTCTTGTTGTTCGTTCAGTTTTGTAAGGTAGCAAGAAATTTGAAACTTATTTCTTATCGTGGTGTACATTGATCTCCAGTGGAGTATTAGGTAAAACAGTACAATATTATTGGGCGGAAGATTTTTGTTTCCTAGTTTTGATTCATTATGATATTTTATGTTTCGACTGATAGACACCTGTTATAGAAAATTGTCCAGGGAATCCCCATTTTTGTTCTCATTAAATTATCTTTTCCGGGTGGGTTGGTCCATCTGTTTAAATAAGGGTGGTTTTTTTCCCTTCTCTTTTCCACTTTATATGCTATTATGTCAGAGTTATATAAATAGTACAATTTTCTCTTAGCATTTGCATTTGTTAGAGATGGACAGATGGTGCTGAAACTTGTAAGCAGTGTGCAAGTTTGACAAAAAGATAGGTTTACTTTGTTAGTGTCAAAATGAATTGAGAAATACATTAGCTATAGGCTTAGTTGTTTCTGACCAGTACAGTCTCCAGATGGATTGTCTTTTGAATGTGCAAACGAAAGAATTTTGAGAAGACTCAAGTTGGATTAACGAAAGTATTTTGGTCAATTGAGTTGCATCTTGGTAACATGAAATATTTGTTTACTTCTTCAAGTCGTGCTGCTTCTAATTTGTGAAGTAGAATTACTCCGTTGTTATTTGGGGTAGCTATTTTAAAATTTCTGTTTTATATATGTGAAGTAAATATTTGCCTATCGTCCGATTTTCATATTCTGTGTTTAGGTTATTCCAATTTTTTAATATTTCATTTTAAATTTGTCTTTTACCAGGAGACTCGAGCCTTGTCCCAACAGCAGAGGGTATCAATTTCACCCGCAAGTTATTATCAGACTCGCAGGCAAAGCCTTTCAGGAATTCCCTTAAAATGCCAACACTGATCATGGAAACGAAGGAGAGGATCGCATCAAGGTTCATTTCCAACAATGGTTTGGTGGAGAATCCCAGAGCTATGGAGAAGGAGAGGGCTGTGATTAACCCGTGGACTAAAGAAGAGAAGGAAATTTTCATGGATAGGTTTGCTACATTCGGCAAAGATTTTAATAAGATTTCCTCTTTTCTTGATCACAAGACAACTGCTGACTGTGTTGAGTTTTACTACAAAAACCACAAATCCGATGGTTTTGTAAAACTGAAGAAGAAGCCAGATTTTGCTAGGCACGGGAAGTCTTATTCCTTCAACAACTATTTGGTTAGTTCAGGGAAAAGATGGAATCGGGAACTAAATGCTGCATCGCTCGATATGCTGGGTGAGGTTTCCGCAATTGCAGCTAATGCTGATCATGCGAGGAAAACTCGTCAAGAAACTAATGGTAGTAAAGCCCCACATGTTGATGGGCATGTGGACAGGCCAAATGATCTTGATGTTTCTGTTAATGAGAGAGAAACCGAGGCTGCCAATGTGCTTGCTGGCATTTGTGGTTCAATATCGTCTGAAGCTATGGGTTCTTGTATCACAAGCTCTTTTGACCGTGGCGAGAGCTACAAGGAGTTGACGAACCATTTGGTGGGTAGTGATTATGATTCGTGCTCAGATGACAGTCGTGGGGATGTAGAACCTTCTAATTGGACTGATGAAGAAAAATCAATTCTTATACAAGCCATCACATCTTATGGCAAGGATTTCGGGATGATATCGAAGCGTGTGGGGACAAAGTCGAGGGATCAATGCAAGGTGTTCTTCAGCAAGGCCCGGAAGTGCCTTGGACTGGATACAGTTCAACCTAGGTCTTGTGGTGAGGGCGATGATGATAACAATGGTGGGGGTAGTGACAATGAAGGTGGTTGCGTTATGGAGGCTGATACAGTTGTCTCTAGTGAGAAATTGTCATCTAAAGGGGACCAGGACGTGTTGCTTTCTGATGTGCACATGAATGACTTGGAAAAAAATGACTCTGAAGATCCTGATGAGTCGGAGACGATGATTGTTGACGATTTACGGGGGGAGATTAGACTGGAGATGGACCTTGAGGGTGATGCTGAGATGGAAAATGGTGTTGATAATGAGCCTGCTATGGTATCGGACCCTACGAGTACTGCTTTGCACCCTGATATTGAAGGAGATAGGGGTGATGGAGAGGCCCTTTCTTCCGTAGGATCATCATCGGCAGATGTGGCCAACAACCATGGTTTTTCGGGGTCGTGTGCTGAGGTTGGGACGGTGGATCCCGAGGAGCCTCAAGTAGAGGAGCAAGAGAGGGTGGCAGAAAACAGTTCAGACAGTAGAAAAGATGACTGTTCGAATGATGAGCAAGAAGCAAGTGGAAATGGCTTAAGAGATTTGAATTGCGTTGATCAAGACTTATGTGCAAGTGTTAATGTTTCAAATGTTGCTCCTGGTTCTTCTGATGCCCCCTTGGATTTTGGGGTTAATATTAAGCAGGCACAGAAGATAGCCCTGGACTTGAATCCTCCTCTCGAGGAGTCTCTTGGTATCTCATTGGGAGGGGACAGCTGTTCTGAGTATGCGACTTCGGTGTCAGAAGGTATTCAATCTAGCGCTCAAGAAGATTTTGAGAGGATTGCCCGGAAGTTGTATCAAAAGTCTACCAATGTGGGTACCTGGATGCAACATCAGTCCAGTTCTTCTTCGGTACTTGTTGGGTATCCAGTACAGGTGTCTGTTAAGAAGGAAATGAACGGGGGTTATCCCTCTGACATGTATCTTTCACAGGAGGGCTTTCTTCGGAGGTGCAGTGGATCAGATGCACCGATTTCGGCAGTTGAGTCTCCTTTTCATTCTAATGAACCGAAAAAGAGCCATTCGAGGCACCATTCATGGAGCTCATCGGATACGGATAAACCGAGAAGGAATGGTGATGTGAAACTGTTTGGGCAGATTTTGAAATCTCAGCCGAAAGGAAGCATAGACAATACCCATGAGAATACTAACCAGGAACTTACCGGTACTAATAATGTAGATACAAATTCAGTTGTAGGAAAATTTGACCGTAATAATTATCTCGGCCTCGAGAATGTTCCTAGTAGGAGTTTTGGGTTTTGGAATGGAAATAAGGCTCCAACGGGATTTCCATCCTTACCGGACTCTGCAATCTTATTGGCTAAATATCCTGCTGCATTTAGTAATTTGTCGAGCACATCTAACATCGAACAGCAGCAGGTATTGCAGTCAGCAGTTGTAAAGAGTAATAATAACGATCATAACTTAAATGGTGTCTCAGTTTTTCCTTCTAGGGAGATGACAACTGGCAATGGAGTAGTAGATTATCAGTTGTACAGGAATCAGCAAGACTTGATCTCTGAGATACAAAGGCGAAACGGGATTGGTGCTTTCTCGAGTTTGCGGAATACGATAGGCGTGGTTGGAACAAATGTTGGTATATCTGACCCGGTGGCAGCTATCAAAATGCATTACGCGAAAGTGGAGCAGTACGGTGGTGGCCGTTCGGCCAACAACATCGTGATAGAGGAAGAACCTTGGAGAGGCAAGGCTGATGTAGGCAGGTAGAAAGTATGGGAGAGGGTCTTCCGAAGGCCTTTTTTTTTGGCAACTTCTTCTTTTTGCCATATTGTATAATAGTTTTTGTAACTTTATTTCATCAGATTGATAGGTGAAATGGATGATTCTCGAATTGTCCTTTTGGTTTAGATAAAACAACTTTAGGCGCATGTATCTTTTGCAGGGTCCTTGTTTTTGTTGTATTTGGTGAAAATACAAATAATGTGGAGGTTTCTGATACATCAGACAGTTTGCACATAGTTTCCTGTGCTTTCGAAATCTTTTCATGTCAAAGCGTTTTCTTTCAGGTGAAATGATTCTGTGCAATATTGGAAGTCATTGGAATTTCAGCACATGGTGTTTGGAGTTTGAATTGATGTTTGATGATTGTTAATATTAAGTAGTTTCTTTATCTGTATCTCTGCTTACAAATAGATTCTTCTAATGTGGAAGGTCTATTTGAACCTTGATTTACTTTCAGTTTTGGTTGAGTCTTATGCAGTGATTTAGGTCACTCTGCCGGATGGTTGCAGCCAAAGTATGCATGTCAGGCTCACGTTCACGTGATAATCATTGACTGCCAATGGTTTGATTAGTGGATTGCTCTCTTTTATGTAGTTCCATGTTTAAAGAAGAAAAACTTTAGTATGTTCTCTCTTTTACTAGTTTCTTTTGCTAAGCCTTCACAACCTTGCTTCCCCAGGGAGCACGAACACTTCAAAGTGACTGAATCATGTCACTTGTGCATGCGCGCACGCACATGTATAAATATACGTGTCAAAAATGTGATTAGTTGTCGGACACTACAAGATATGTTAGTTGTCGGACACTACAAGATATGTGTTGTACACGCAGCTTCTCAGACGTTTCAAGATAAGCGTTGATGGCTTGTTTAAGCGAGGATTACTTGGAAGTTGGTTGTTCAGTTTCTTTAATGAAATATTGAATGACAATAAATCATCAAAGGCGGTAATTTTGTCATTGAGTACGCAAGCGGTGTTTCCACTTTGGACGAGTTTTCAATGGTTACAAGCCGTTGATCTATTGCGTTGTCTTTACATTTACTGTTAGTAAATAATCTTTGAAATGTGTTGCATCTTGACCGCGTTGTGTACGTATTGTTTGCTCTCTTAAAAAATTTTTGCTTTCGTGTCCGTTATCCGTACTTTTAGTCCACGACTTCAGGCTCGTGCGATGATAACATAATTTCAAAAATTTTTGTTTCAGATATTAACCTTATAGTATTGCCACAATAATCAATTAAACAAGAATAGTGAACATCTGATAGGATTGAAGTTCACATAAGATATCGACACAGGTAAATATTTTTTGGGGATTTACAGGACAAGTGATTCCTATTGTATGCACTTATCGGAAAATCAAAACAAAAAATCATAATTAAAAAAGGGAAAAATGGAAATTGATTTTCACATATTAAGATTATCATGCCAGAACAGATAATTTAATACTAGTACATATTAAGATTATTTTCTGAGAAAAATATTTTATCATATCCTTAACCAATTAAACAGAATTATAAATGCATTCAATACCTGATATAGTTTATGATTTGTGAATCCTTCTTATTTAGCACCACTTCCATTTATAGTTAATCTGCAAATAAATAATCATAAAAATCTGAGATCAGCAAATCAGGTTTTTATTTTTCTTCGAGAATTAAACTAATTGTCCGAAAATATACACTCAAACCTCTGCGTTAGGGATTTCTTCTGCGATCAAAGCTGGGAAACTCGGTAATTAACAGTAAAACAAAGAAATATATTGGCTAAATTTATTTATTTTTTATTTTTTATTTTTTTTTACTTTTCCTTTCTTGGGACCAAACAGCAACAGAAGAAGAAAGAAGATGAAAAGGAAACTTGATCAGATTCTGATACCATGATACAGCTCTCAATTAGGGTTGAAAACATGTATACTTAATGAAGAAGATACGGATATGTATGTATGTATATATAGATATATATATAGAGAGAGAGAGTTGTATACTACAAATAGAAGCACGGCCAATACGAGTTTGTGGCAGTTATATCTAGTTTTATGAAGGGTAAAAGCATTTGAACAAGTGCTCTTAATTTAATTATTAAATTAAACTTTTCGGAAAGTTAATTGTTACAAAAATTAATGTCTTAGAAATTAAACATATCGATATTTGTAAACAACTTCTTATAGTTATTATATATTAAATAAAAGTGTTTCGCATCGTAAAATTATAAAAGTATGTTTTGCCCTATTATTAATTAGTGTTTTATAGTTTTGGTGGAAGCAATTATTTTTTAAAAGAGAAATAATTGTAATTGATTTTTCACGCACAAATCTACATATTGTAGCTATTCTCCTTGAGACTTTTAAAAAGAAACACTGATTTTGATCATTTCTAGTCCCAAATTTTTGTTTTAAAAAAAAAATCTCTTGCTTAAATTATTGATGTAAAAAATCTAACTATTGTAGAAAAAATACAAGCTCCACAAAGTCTTTTACACACGTTTTCTTCCAAATTTATCATCGGAAATTTCTATTTTAAAAAAAAATCTATTGGTTAAATTATTGGTGTGAATCTAACTACTCTATAAAAAAACCAGCTTTACAAAGTTTTCCAAATTTGTCATCAGAAATTTCTATTTTCAAAAAAAATCTCTCAGTTAAATTATTAGTGTAAATCCAATTACTTTATAAAAGTACCAGCTCCACAAAGTCTTTCATACACTATTTCTTTCAAATTTGTCCTTACTCTTATTTTTTTTAACAAAAATTATCATACTCATAATGATAAATTAATTATTTTTAAATTGCATATTTTTTGTTAACAAATAATACTGTATTTTTAAATATTTGGATTGATAATTATCAAAAAACAAAACTTAAATAATTTAAAATAAAAATATCAATTAATTATAATTTACAATTACTCACAAATCTATCAAATTTAGCAAAATATTTAAATATTATATTAATTATCAAGAGAACAAATTAGTGCCGTGATTTCGCGTAGGTTACTTAAAATTTCTACATAATGCATATTTAAAATCCCGATAAATGATAACTATAACACCTCTATATTTTTATTAAAAGTTATTTCAAATAATTTCTTAAGTTTTGTTTTTTTTTTATATTAGTATGCAATATTTTATTAGATAATCATGTGCTAATACTATATGGAGGACAAAACATATTTTTATTATATTTGGTGTCAGAATACACATTTATCTTGTATAATAGTAAATAAATAGGAATTTAGTATCATAATGAAATTTGGGCAAAAGGGTAGCTTAGTCTTTTCTGTTTTAACCCTATGCGAGTGCTTTTTGGACGATGATGAGAGACTATTGAATCTCCGGTCTCAATAGTTTTTGTAGCCATAAATCTTATTCTATTCCTTAAGATTTGAATAGTAGCTAAATATATAGTTGACAAGTTATGCTAGGAAAATATCAAATTTGTTATCTTCTTGAATAATATTTCTTGATATTATAGTTTATACCACAAAACAAAATTGAAAGAATCAATTCGTCAAGGAGTTGCAAGATTTGTAAGTATCATTGAATTCAACCATATCAAGAGTTATCCTAGATTTGACAAGTTTAATTACGCTCTGTAGAACTAAGACTTTTAAGAAAATGACAATTAATAATTGGTAACTAACTAATTGACATTTTATTATTTTCCGGAAACTCTTCGTTTCTCTGGGAAATTATTTTCGATACGAAAATTTTTAGTTTCTCATACTCATAGTCAAACTTATTTCTGATAAGTTTAGTTACTATTGGATAGCTCACAAAAATACAAAGTCGTTTAATTCCTCTTTTTATCATAATATTACTAAATTTCAAAGAGACATACATCATTTATTCGATTTCTAAATATTGTCGCTATTTATTCCCGGTATTCTTTAAGATAACATCTCAAGCTTTCTACTTTCAGGCAACATACACACTTTCATTTTTTAATTACCAACTATTAACTAGATATTGCACAAAATTATGCATTGGAATCAAAGCATCAATTATAATACTTTAAAATTGTGCTAAAAAGTATAATTCTGCATTGACTTCAATGTCAACAATTTCCTTCACAAAAAGTTTACGAAAAAGTCAAGCTCAATAACGAATAAGCAAACAGTAAACCTGAAAATACTTGGTCTCCCACATTGTTATTAGGTGTTTGTGTTTTTTTTTGTTTTTTTTATTTATAATAATACCGTTGAACATAGCCCCATTTCAAAAAGGTTTTATTCCTTCACCGTCTATATCAGCTCTTCCAGTGTACAAATAAAACAAAAGAAAACAATTACAATTCCCTTACGGATATTGGTACAATGTATCAAAACTGTTTCATGTTCTTTATTCTATTTTTAAAAAAGATCAACGAACAATATATAACCACATAAGTATTTGTATAATTTCAATACACCTTATATAGTACGCATTTCACAAAGAATTTGCGAAACTACAAACACTTATTTTGCGAACACAAAGAAGAATCACATTACAACAATGCTAATGGCAACAAAATCTCAGCAGGTCACCTCAGCTGGTGAAGTTGAAGTTTCAACCCACTGATTAACAGGCTTGCTGCAATGCCCAGTTTCAATCTTGGCAACACCAACAGAAGTTTCCAAACCATCCCGTTTTCCCGAAGCAACCGCTTTCAGACGGTATCGCTCTGCCCTCGAACCAATCACCTGTCCCAGTATCGAGGCTGCGATTGTGAAAGCCATAGCCGCTTTAGGCATAAGAACTGATTTCCTAAGCATGCCTATAAACGGGACAGCTGCGTGAACGGCCACAAACCAAGAGGGGGAGAACTTTACGGTGTGTTCTCTCCATATTCCTAGTGGTACATTTGCAGCCATACCCAGGAGACCGATTGCTAGGACTTTTGCTGGTAAGGGTTGTGGGCGGAGGTTTTTGGCGAAGGCTGTACGGGAAATGGCAGCTCGTGCAGCTACAATAGCTGGTGGGCACTTGAGTTTCATGCCAGGTGGCGGCTGAAGAGCTTTTGCTACAAGAGGGAGCACGTGACTCACTGCTCGGTATGATTTCGCGATTGGACAATTGCCGGTTTGTAGCCACTCATTGCTCATAGCTTCATGGTTTGTATCCCCACCCTTGAAAATTAAGCATAATCCATTAGAGGCAAATAACATTCTTTTTATACTACATATATATAAATCTCCAAATCATCAATATCTAAGTGAGAAAATATCATTACTACTTTTGGTCTCAACTTCATTAATTTAGGGATCGGAAATCAAGAACATCATTTCTTCCATTCTCGTTTTCATAGAAAACTTTTGAAATGACCATTGACAATTCTTTAGTATCGAACAAATGTTCTCAATGCCATTTCACCAGAAGGACATGCAGTCACATTTTTTGTTTCATAATCAGAAAATGGTTTTCAAAACCTTGACTAAACATGCCCTTAGTTCTAAGATTTAAGAATCAAGAGAATAACCAGGTAAATAAATAATAAACAAACTTGTATGATCTATCAAAAGTAAATAATAGTAATAGCAATTTTTTATTTTGTTTTTCGGTTCCAATACTAAGATATGGTTGACAAATTTCACTCCAAAAACTTGTTTCAAAATATGTCGAATCACAAGATTGAAACATAGCACTTCAAAATGAGAGTCATATATAGGTACGTACCTTTGAAGGCTTCTTCCCTTTGGATGATTTGAATTTTTGGTTTAGATTCTTCCATTTCTCAGAGAAGGCATCAAAACCAAAGGGACCTCCAGCTCCAAAACCAGAGAGACTAATGGTGGCTGCCCTTGCAGCTAGAGGGTTAAACTGAGGGGGTGGTGCTGGTGCTTCAGAATCCGAGTTCTCAGAATGACCAAAGCGTCTCCCAGAAAGTGGTACGATTCCATTTTGCCCATGGAAAAGTCTAAATGACATTTCAAAACTGGGGCCATCCTCAAAAATTGGGCCTTTGGCTCCTCGTACCTGGAAGATGAAGGAAAAAATAAAGGCTGTGTCTAACTTACGAATCTCAAAATACTTTCTAGAACTTGAAACAAAACACTGCCAGAAATGCACTTGGCGGAATGTTACCCAAACAAAAACCTTACAAAGTTATTTCCGATGGGTCCAAACATTCATTCATGTAAAAAAATTAAAATAGCATGAATACAAAGTAGTTATCCCCAATGTTTTCAGTCCGAAACTCAGCAAGGACTATAAAGAGACCAAAAACTAAAAAACCAAAAAACAAAAGAGAAGTCCAACAACAGCTAAAGTGAAGAATCATGTGGCAAGCAATTATTTGATGGTTAATATAGTATATAACAATTAGTAGCAACGGTAAAACTATGGCAAGGAGGAAAATATCTCGCATCAAGATGAGATTGCGACATGCATATAGAAGTTATTGCAACTTACCAGCACTGGCAAAGCCATTGACGAGGCAAAGGAGAAATTAGTGGGTTCATTGATATTTCGCAGAAAAGGGCACTTAATAATATCCTGGTGCGAAAGTTCAGATTCCTTGCACATACCCTTGGGGAAAAAATCCATTTCGAGAAAGCAGGTAGCACTAGAAAAGTAGATGTGTTAGAAATATCATATCCAATATAATTTTGTGGCTTAAAAAGAATAAGCAAATTGGAGAGTTAAGTATTAGTTAAGCTTTTAGATAATTGGAATTGATTAAGTTTAAGTTTTAATGAACAAGTCTAACTCCTAATAGGATGAAGATCAAAAAGGATCAGAATGAAGATGAAAAAGAAATCAAGGCAATCATTGCGCCATAAAATGCAAGCAATTTCCATAACAAATTTCTGCACCATGTCTTGTCCAATTACTAGGTAATTCTCTCATTTAAGTTCTAGAAATACTACACATCATTTACAAATTACACATGTTTGGCTTTTCTATGATTAGGAATACCAAACACGTCATTTGATTTTGCGTGTGTCGGAACACCAAATTATAGAAGTATATAGAAGTAATTTTCTTTTACAAGCAAAACCATTAACACAATAGTAGTCAAACACAAGTTGGGATCCTGTATGTCAGGCTTGCTTGGTTGCAGCTTTTAAACTCAACCTTCTGATTTCTTGCTTAAGGGTTGGTGTGCATTTAGCTACTCAGCTTCTAAGCTCGACTTTTTTTATGTTTTGACCTAAAAAAGCTAGAAGCTTTTAATTGGATGCATCTAACTTTATTCTTTAGTATGAAAAAAGCTAGTATTTTGTTTAAAATTTGCAACCAAACAATCCCCTCACAATGAGATGATTGAACCAATTTGATCATCAATTCTCACGAAACCTCTAAAACATGAAATAATAATCTTTGGTATCTCAAATCTATTCTATTCCATTATTTTCCTTTTGGTGATTTAACTATCAGATTAGGACTCGTATAAGGGCTAAAATAAAGCTTCACACACGCTATTAGGACCCAATTACAAACCCTGGCTAATAGCAAAGAATATGATTCACATACGAGATACAACAATCATGTGGTGAAACTGTACAGACACCTACGTGGTCAGATCTTATGTGTTAATAAATCCATTTTCAATAAAAAATCAGCGCAACTATATATTTCTTTGTACAGTTTCTATGCATGATACCTCTATCAATTACTCCTATAAAATGCTCCAATGACATCAAATTGAAGATCAAAATAATTGCAATTAAGACCCAATTATTTTATTTATACATCAATAGGAAACGCAATTCACTGCAATTACAAACAAAAGTCAACAAAACCCCAGATCAAACCATCACAAACAGAATCCATAGATGCATATATGTCATACAATTCACACAAATATATGCATATACATATTAATTCAGATATTGAGAAATAATATAATTGTACCTTCGGGAGCTGATTAAGGTGCAGATGCCTTAGAGAGAGAAACAGGCACCGGAGAGATCAAAGGTTTAGAGAGAGAACAATAAAAATGGTGTGTTTTGCACACGACGATTTTGACCTTTAAACGGCGATTTGGTAAGCGTTTTGGTTGCTGTGCTGTGCCCAACCCACGCTTATCACGATTTTCCCTTTTTTGTTGCGACTTTTTATTATCAATAATTGGACACATTTTTTGTTGAAAATTTTGAAATATTTAAATTTAATAAAATATTAAAGTTATATTTTTGAATATTAAATTATTGAATTTTAAAATTTGCTAAAAAGCGTATCCGTTCAAAAATTTAATAATTTGTGGAGGAGGTATTGTTTATAAAAATATTTTGATGAATTAAATTTAATAGAAATTAAAATATATATATAAATTGCGACATATCAGCTACACGGTAAGGGTTTTAAATAGAAATAAGAGGTGAGCTAGAGTATTATATACTCTCTTCTTTTTCCTTTTTCTTTTTTTTTTTGATAAAAATATACTCTCTCTTTGCCACAAATAATTGCATAATTTATTTTGTGCAAAGTCACCGTGTCCCTATTCTTTATGATTTTGTTTAAATTTGCTTCTTATTCTTTCATTTGGTTTAATCGGTCCCCTAATATTTTAATCCCGTTTCAATTGATCTAATATATTTCAATTAAATCCTGTACTACTAGTCATTTTCCAATTGATACCTATTTTTTTCTTTTCAATTTATCTACATAATTATAAAATTTTCTTATAAGAATATAATAAGGCAGTGAAATAGCAGCTATAATTTCTCATAAGTATTTTGATTGGGAAATGAGACATTCACATATCGTGTATCCATTTTAACTCATCTTTTAATTATATTATTTCGTCAATTTATCTCTATAAGTAGATATTTATGATAAATTAAAAAGATGCATTAAATGGATTATATGTACCTTATTAATCCATTTACACACCAAAGAGTTTTTGAGAAATTAGAGACTATAATTTCAATAAGATATCTATAATTAAAGTTAAATTTATTAATGATAGAGATAAATTGAAACAAAGCAAAAAGAGAGGTATAAATTAGAAAGATGCTCAAAGTAAATGGAGTAATTAAAAACATAGGGACAAATCGAAACAAAATTAAAACGATAGAAAACAAATTGAAATAAATAAAATGATGGGGGATTAATTAAAACCAGCCCCATAATTGAGACATAGATAATAAAAAAGAAAAATATTAGGTTGGAAAATTTGTTATTTAGGTCTTACTTGAACTTTGAAATGCGATTTTTTCCAATTTACGTGAGTGACAATTAAATGTGTAATTACTTGGGAAGGAGGGGTTTAATTGATTTGCACCCTTTATTACTTTCCATTTCATAATAAATGTTATTTTTATTTCACAATAGGTGTCCTTATAGAAAATCAAGATTTATTTATTTTTTTCATTTTTTTAACTCTTTTTATTTCAACTGAATTTCTAACCATTATAGATAATTTAAGCATTTAACGATAGTATTTGGATAAAATATATCTATTATTTGCCAAAACGGAGACTATCAAATATTCTTTTAAATTTTTGTGTATGGATCTTAAAGGACTCTTACTTGGAAATGGAAGAAGTATCTCAAACGAAATTCTCTATCATTTTTTCTTGAAAAAAAAAATATTCAATTCTCATTTCAGCCTACTTTCTGTAACCATTCTTTACCATCAAATTGAATTCAATAATGTGTGAGTTGCATATTATTTTATCCATCCACAAATAATTAGTTATATTTTTAAATTAAAATATTCAAAAATAATTAAACATTTTTATTTTAGGACGTAACAATCATCAAAATATAAACTGAATTACTTACATTACCTTTTCATTTATTAAGGATTAATATCAAATCAATCATCAATATGGGCAATTTAGTTTGTTTAACACCAATTTAAACTTTAAATTTAAAATTATATAAAACTACTTGTCAAACCAAACCATCCAATTAATTTTGGACGAAAAAAATAATTAAGTCGTAGCAACTACTCGTTTTCTAAATATTATCGGATTGAGTTTAATAGTTGTATTAGCAATGAATCTAACCGTGACAATTAATTAATAATTATTTGAACATTTTTGGTCAAATATTTTATGTCGGAAGTGGGGACAAATTGAATTTGGACTTTAATAATATCGTTTCTCCTCACCTCAAACGTCAGTGGTAGGTTTTCAGCTGTCAGCGTCTTAATTAATAGAAGTAAATGTTCACCAACTTTACAAATTATAGAATAAATGAAGATCTATTCTATTAGCTTTTATTATTTTGCTTTTGACATTATACTTTTATTATCATTCTTTTGTTATATGTTGTTAATACTATTGACACCATATTAATAGGATTTAATTTAATTTTTTTATTGGTATCAAGTTAATACTTATAGGTCCACACATCATTTTTTCCTCTAAATTTTAATTTTTTCAATCAAAATACTCTCTCTAATATATATATATTGTACTATTTCGAATACTTTGGTGACTAATTAACCTATCACTAAAAGATAATCAATTTTCTTCTTAATTTTTATGTTCAAATATATTTATTTAACATAACTAATATACATACGTGTATATATATATAGATATACATATATATCATTTGGTATATATTGTCTGAACTTTTGTTCAATACCAAAAAGAAAGATTCAATATGAATTGATTGTTTAGATGCAAATTATTTGATAATCTCTAGAAATTGCCTAATACGCATAACGAAATATTCAAATTTTATTTATCTAGGTTGTGTGATAGATACATAATTGATTGACTCCTAAAATATAATTTTGAGATTTATTTATTCTTTAAATGAATTTGCAAAATTGTGTTAGAGTGTGAGTGGGATGCGTTCACAATATAAAATATTTTAAGATGTTAAAAATAATATTTAAAATTTTTTTGATGTTACGATGAAGATGAAGGCACACGTATTTTGGAATTTTATTTTGACTATGTGAAATTGGTTTTGGCTTTGTAAAAGTAATAATTTTTTTGAATTTTTATATATTTTTATTTGTAACATGCTTTCATTAATGTTATATATTTTGAAAAATAAATTATGTGAGGTGCTAATAGATTTTAGATGTTGTGTCAATGGTAATTTGAATTAAAAATTAAATGGGTACCAAAATTAAAACAGTGGGTGCCAATAGAATTGTCCTAAAAGAAAGACTAAATTACACTTTGATCCAAAGAGGTTTCTTAATATTTTATAATCCCCCATTGGGTATTTGAAAGTACACTTTGCCCCAAAATCATAACATAAGTTTTAATTTTACGTGGATATACCATTTTACTTCTAACTTTATTGTCTTATTTAACCAGCTTTGAAGCTTAAGTTGTGAAAGTTAGAGAAATATCATATTGTACAATCTATTTATATATGTAATTAAATAATTTATTTTTACAAAATTAAACAAAATAGAGAATGGATGATACGGAAGAATTATTTTGGTAATTGTAAGTACAATTTATGGTCATAAATCTGACTTTCACTTTGCTCTCGAAATTTTAGGAGTAAATTGTAATCAACATATAAATCTCATGAGGAACCGTGTAATTTCAGAAATCGCAGAGAGTAAGCCGAAATTGTCAGAATCCTCATGGTGGCAAAGTGTAAAAAAAAAAAAACACGGTGTATTTAAGGCAAAGGTTACAACAGTTGTACACATTCAAAATTGAGTATGCTGAAATAAAAAAATTCAGGTACAATCCTGATTCGGGAAAAAATATTGTGTGTATTGATTCAGATCCAATAGTCTATTAAGTTTGTAAAATATTTTGTAAATAGTTTTATCAATTGATCAATTTCCTCTACATATACACATATTAAGTAAAAATAGTATTCAAGCCGATGGTGAGTCTTTGAGTCTAGCATCTCGACTCTCAAGTTCAACCTCGAAACTGGAACTAGTATCAATTCAGGCTTCGAGCTCGAGCTCATTGATTCACGGGTTTGAGTCGAATATATAAGTATTTGATTTGTACCATTTCCAATTGAATGGTAACGGAGCATGCTGCACATATAATACGAGTACGGCTTTATCGTGTTTTGGTAACTATTGCCAAAATAACAATATTCACTCCGTTGTTGACCTATTTCTATTTTGGTATATCCAATAAATATGCAAACTTCTATTTTAAGTGGTTCATATTTACATAATTATGCAAATTACCTATATTACTCCCTTAATTTCTAGGTATTAGAGTAATACAACAATTTACCAGAGCAATACAACAATTTTCCACATATATATCTAAGTACAAATTTTATATAAGCCAAATTTCTAGGTATTAGAAATTTGCTTCCTTACAAAATTTACATATATATCCAAATTACTTACAAATTTTACATGAACCAATTTTTATTTATTTTTTTGTCGGTACAAATAACTTCCTTACAAAAATCATACAGGGCTTTATTTTTATGGCAAAATAATTCATAACTTTGGTTTATGCTTTCTAGTATTTTAAGTAGTAGGTTGACAATATTATTCATCCTCGCTCTCTAATTCCTTAACTTAGCTGGCTAATATTATAACACAAATAAAACTTTTTAAAAAACAAAGCTGAATTGTATCTCGTTGTTCAGCTTTAGCCTGTTTTTTTTTTTTTTTTTTTTTTTTTTTTTTTTTAATTTTATCTAAATTAGTTGGATACATTTAATTTTTTAAATAGTCTGAAAAAATTACTATTTATATTTTTTCACATAAAAAGTGGAACAAAACAAAGCCTCACTTTACCATGTTTAGCCTACACAAATAACCAAAGTCTAGGAGCATTTGCACTGACTATCTTAATAGATTCATAAAATATAGAAAAATAAATTATATTTCTATTTTACATAATTTTTATTTTTTATCCTTTGCATCAAATTTCTATCACATTAGCTACTGTATTAAAATATTATTTTTATATCTTTAATAATTTTACATTTAAAATTTCACACATAACAATACATTTAATTATGTATTAATAAAAAATATTATTACTTCTTATCTTTAAATTTATAATTTTAATTTTATTTAATTTATTAATTCATTATATAAAAAAATATAAATAAAATCTCTTTTTAAGCAAATGAAGAAAAAGGGGAATAGAAATAATAGGATAAAAGAAAAATATAAATATAAAAAATTCTATAAAAATATATAAATAGAATAGCTTAATAAAAAAATTATTATTTATTAGCATTAAATATTAAAATTTTATAATATAAACTTTTAATATATTTTTTAATAAATATATAGTTTAAATATCAAATTTAATTATCTGTATATTTTATAATTTAAAAAAAAAATTTACATAAATACTAATTATAATTATTTATTTATTAAAATATTGAAATAATTTTATATACA
>MKEJ01024922.1:2915-14325 GCA_001753735.1 Embelia ribes | reverse complement strand
CGATAGTTCCCAACACGAACCAGGATTCAACATAGAAATCGCTAGGGGGTGTGGGCCCAAAGGGTGGCCCATGTGTTGTAAAAATCATATCTATTCACTCATTTATTGTTCATTTACGGGTAAATTGTTCTTTTAATGACCATTGATATTGTTGTAATCTCTAAAGTTGAGCACGTAGGTTCTTAATATTAGAAATAAATTACAGAAAGGGCCAAATCCGTCACCTTGCTTAAAATTTGGGGACCAAAGGTGCCACCTTTTTGAATTTGATGGACTATTAGGATTCATGGTAGAACTTTTATTAAAACTATAGGGACCATCTATGTGAATCACCCCTAAACTATAAATTGATCTTAATCTCCTCTCGTGTTTTTTGTCCAAATAGCATGGTGTTTGTTGGCTCAATAGATGAACCAAATCTCATGGATTTTTCAACACTTGCGCCAATTTTTGAAAACATGTATAGCTCAAAGAGACCTAAAAACAGGCAAATCTCTACACACCCTCTACATAAAATCCCTCATCACACCACCCTCGACCTACCTCTCCAACCACTTCATCCTCCTCTACTCGAAATGCGGCCGCCTCGTCTCCGCTCGCAAGGCCTTCGACACCACGCCCGAACCCAATGTGTTCTCCTTCAATGCCATCATTGCAGCGTACGCGAAAGAATCGCAGCCGCACGTTGCCCGCCAGTTGTTCGATAAAATTCCCAAGCCGGATATCGTTTCTTACAATACCCTTATTTCTGCTTATGCTGATAGAGGGGAGGCAGCTCCTTCGGTTGCGTTGTTTGTGGGTATGAGAGAGAGAGGGCTTGACATGGATGGGTTCACTTTTTCCGCGCTCATCACAGCTGCTAGTGGGGATGTAGGTTTGATTCAGCAGCTTCATTCGTTGGCTGTGGTTGGTGGGTTTGATTCTTATGTTTCAGTGAATAATACGCTGATCACGTATTATAGCAAGAACGGGTTTTTGGAAGAGGCAAAATGGCTATTTTATGGGATTTTGGAGATGGGCGATGAGGTATCTTGGAATTCTATGATAGTGGCATATGGGCAACACAATGAGGGATCATATGCGCTGGCATTGTATCAGGAAATGATTCGGAGAGATTTGAGGACCGACATGTTCACTTTGGCGAGTGTTTTGACTGCGTACACACGTGTAGAGGATTTATCTGGTGGGCGCCAGTTTCATGCTTATTTGATCAAGACTGGGTTCCACCAGAATGCTCATGTTGCGAGTGGCTTGGTTGATATGTACTCCAAATGCGGAGGTGGTGTTTTCGATTTCGAGAAAGTGTTTTGTGAAATTCCAGAACCGGATTTGGTTCTCTGGAACACTATGATTTCTGGGTATTCTCAAAATGAGGAGTCATCTGAAGAGGCAATGAAATGTTTTCAGAAAATGCAGCAAACCGGTCACCGCCCTGATGACGGGAGCTTTGTCTGTGTGATTAGTGCTTGCTCTAATTTATCTTCTCCATTGCAAGGGAAACAAATTCACTCTTTGGTTATCAAATCCAATATTCCATCTAATCAGATTGCAGTAAACAATGCCCTAATATCAATGTACTCAAAATGTGGGAACCTTCAAGATGCTAGAAGATTGTTTGATAGAATGCCGGATCATAATGCAGTCTCATTAAATACAATGATTGCAGGCTATGCTCAACATGGTAGAGGAACAGAGTCGTTATTACTCTTCGAGCATATGTTGAAAATGGATATTAGGCCTACTAGTATAACCTTTATCGCTGTCCTCTCAGCATGTGCCCACACTGGGAGAGTTGATCAAGGACAGAGATATTTCACTATGATGAAGGAAGATTTTGGGATAAAACCAGAGGCGGAGCACTATTCATGTATGATTGATCTTTTGGGCCGAGCAGGCAAACTTGAAGAAGCAGAGAGAGTTATTAGCACAATGCCACATAAGCCGGGGACCATAGAATGGGCCTCACTTCTTGGCGCCTGTAGAAAACATGGAAACATGGAGCTAGCGAATAAAGCGGCAAGCGAATGCTTTCAACTTGACCCTTCAAATGCTGCTCCATATGCTATACTCGCAAATATGTATGCTAGCGCACGGCAATGGGAAGAGGTAGCTAGGGTGAGGAAGCTGATGAGAGATAGAGGAGTGAGAAAGAAACCAGGTTGCAGCTGGATCGAGGTGAAGAAGAGAGTACATGTGTTTGTTGCCGAGGATAGTTCGCACCCACTGATGAAAGAAATATATGATTTTTGGGATGAGATTTTTGAGAAGATGAAAATAGTGGGATATATCCCAGATATGAATTGGGCTTTGGCTAGAGATGACGGATCAAAGGCACAAGAAAGGGAGTTGAGATTAGGTCATCATAGCGAGAAATTAGCAGTAGCATTTGGGCTTATTTCGACTAAAGATGGAGAGCCTCTACTAGTAGTGAAGAACCTTAGAATATGTGGAGATTGTCACAATGCTATTAAAATTATATCCAAGATAACTAGGAGAGAGATTACCGTAAGAGACACTTACAGGTTTCATTGTTTTAGGGATGGATTATGTTCTTGTGGGGATTACTGGTGATAACCGAGATATTTTGAATAGCTAAAACATTGACGATTGTTTTGAGAAAAGACAATATTGTTCCAAATTACCCTCATTTTCTAATTCATGAGTACCATCCATACATTCTTATAGAGAAATTGCAGTTGCACAAACTTAAGGACTGATTGGGGAGCTTCAAGTATCTCTAAACTGGGAGAAGTTTTAACTATTAATGCTAAATGTGCTATCTTTCTCCATCTAGAGTCTGTTTGATTTCTGCTTTTCGTATCTGAATTGTATAGATTTTTGTAAAGTCAGTCAGCAATATCGTGCAAATTCTAAAGAAGAAGGAACATCTTAACTTTCAGGCAGTAATATTGAGAGGAAATGTTGCAGAAGGAAATAGAAGCCCAATTTGATAAAAGATGGTAGCAAGACATTGATTCTTTAAATAATTTCCTGGGATTAATGATGACGTCAAAAATGTAGTACATGGAATGCTATTCTGAGTATCTGATCAATATGTCTCTGCTGAAGTGGAATTATCACCAAGCAGGATAATTAATGTAATGAAAACAAACAAAAATTACAATGAAAATAGCAAAACTTAGGACTTGGATGAATGACTACAAATTTATGAAGAGGCTTTGAGACTGTTTTGCAGATTTAATGGTACGAATTGAGGTGGAAGACCTGGCAAGTAGGCTTATAGGACATCTTGGTCGCAGCCTGCTCAAATTTATTAGCACCGGCTTCATTCACTTCCAAGCTGGTTTGCACAAAGAAACGCATCCACCAAGATGGGCTCCGCATTTTGGCCTATGTAAAAGAAGAGCAATAAAATTTACTACCATATTCAATGAAGCCTTGCACCAAAGTCCAAAAGTAACGTGAGTTGTATCGTCAACGTCATTATATGCCACAGAAGTTGATCGAAAAGAAAAGTTGAAAACAAAACCATCCCAATGCAACTTCTCCTATGCGCATAGACTTGTAACTTAACATCAGAACTAATATCCTAGAACTACATTCATCCGCCAGTATGTCTTAAGAGATCTATAAAACACAAGAAATGGTTGCAGAATATAGTGTTTGCTAAACCATTGCTTATTGCAGAATCACAAGCAGAAGAGAGCAAATGAATTATAATGTGAAAAACATCTCCACTCACCGGGCGCCCGAATTTAGACAGCTCTCCAACTTTAGCCTTTTGTTTACCCGGAACACCTGAATAATGAAGTGAGAAAAATATTCAGCATGTATCACCAATTTTTCAAGTCAGATGTTTCGATCTAAAAAGAGCCACAGATAAAATACAGTGTTGACACCAAAGCAGTGCCTTTTTTTCCATCTAATGCTTTCCATTGAATCTTTCATGATCATAAAGCTGCTTCAAAAATGGGTTGGTTCAAGATGGAAAATCCATGATCGAATAGAAAACTTTTATAATATGGTACTATTTATGATTTTGACAAGTCTTACAGCCACACAATCACCTGTAAAAATAACGACCCCATTGGCAGACACTCTAGCCAAATCGGGAAGAGTCTTGTTGAGGTACTTTGGTGAGAGGTACTCTAATGCATCAGATATAATCACAAGGGAAAAAGATTTTGCTCTGTATGGGAGAGGATACTTTATATCAGCCTCACGTACGAGGCCTTTGCGAACAAGAATTTTGCAGCTCCTATCAGCGTCTTCAATATCATAGGGTTCGACACCCCATGCTTCAGTTTCCTGTTCCCTCATCAATTTAGAGACTACGGAGCAAGTGTCGGGGCCCACATGCAAAACTTTGCGCATGTTGTCACCATATGCTTTCTTTAAAGCAGGTATCGCATTTTGAACTTCTAATGTGCAAGAGAAGTCACCTGTATATAGCCATTAGTTAGGGGCTACAACTTATCAACATATTGGCTCCTCATTTACTGGAATTTACACCTCAGTCTTCAATCTATTGACACAGCTCATATAATGAACTTTGATTGAATTAGCACAGGTCATTTCAGCCGTGCAATTAAAATATTCTCGTAAAATTTTGAAGGATTGAAGACCTGATGAAAAAATATATATCGAATATTGTCGGGAAAATGAAATCTTATAAGACATGAAATACGTATCTGTAGCTGTGCTTTTAGTCCATTAGTCCATAAAACCTTACAGATTTGATCTTGGGAAGACTGATGATTACCTTCAACGTGGCTAACTTTGTCGGCCCCAGATACCCCTAGATTATAACAGGCAACACCGCAACAGCTTAGTTAAGGGATAAGGAGAATAAAAGTTAAAAGGTCTAAAACTTAGCAACCTTATGTAGTAATTTAGACAAAACTTTGAAGAACAAAAAAGAAAAATATTTAGATCTCTGCAGCAATGCCTTATACGTACCTGAGCCACCTCGAAAATGCCCGATGAGAAATACTAAACCCTGCAAATTTTCACAAGGGGGAAACAAATAGTATTTAGTACCAAAACCAGTGCATTCACTGTAACGTCCCGAAATTTACGGATAAATTTTTCACATTATTAAATAATATTATACGAGTATAATATTTTTCCTCTGTTATATGTAACGAGTATTAGCGTTTGGAAGTGGTGGATGATGTTTCGCGGTTGGGGTATGGCCTCAGGAAGGACTGAACACGGTTAGTGTTAAGTTGTAGTCGTGACAGCAGTTCGGTATTTTGACGATATCTCACAAACCGTAAATCCAATTGAGGCCTATGATATAGCATTGGAAAGATATTTCATTTATCTACGACTTTTATGCTTCGAGGAAAATTTAATTTGAAGCTAAGAAGGGTCAAAAAGCGGCTCGAAGTGTTCAGGAAAAATGTGTCAGCAGACATCGTGACACCAGTTTGGTATTTTGACCATATCTCGCAAATTGAAACTCCGATTAAGGCCTATAATATACTGATGGAAAGTTATTTCAATTATTTATAACTTTTGTGTTTTGAAAAAAAGGCAATTCGAAACGTAGAGGGTTCAAAAAAGGGCCCGAAGTGTTCAAGAAAGCAGTGGCAAAACATCAGAGTTCCAGTAGCCAAAATGGCCAGTCCAGCGACCTGTCCGGCCACCGTCCGGTAGGTGTCCGGAGCCGGACATGCCGGCTGATGGCCGGCAGACAGTGGGGTCGAGGTCTAGTCTAGTTATAAATCAAAAGTTTGCTTTTTACATAAATACACACACAGCAGCCGAGAGAGAGGGAGAGAGGGTTTGGTTGGCTTCGAGCTTTGCCTCGCTATTTCATCAAGCTCGGGAGCTCGTCCGTCGAAAATAAATACATATTCGAAGCCTACGTCACGCAAGGATCATTTTGACGTAAGTTTCTCTTTCTCATTTGTTCATTTTTTATTCATCGGTTTCCGTGCCTTTCGGGTACGTCGAAAAATTTTGGATTTTCTTCTTCTTCGTCATGTATGGATCGTTTCTACGTATAGGTTCGATATAATCCGAAGTCGTTTGCTATATCAATTCGGGGATTGAAGCTTCAGGCGTTCCCGGGCGATTTCATCCCGTTTCGTTTGTCGTTTGGCTTTGAGGTAAATATATTTCTTACTCGCCATGGTAATGGCTACGTGTTGTTATAATTTTCATCATCTCTTTTTATCGGTAGTTGTTGAAATAAAATTAGGAAATGCTTTCGTTACATATTGTAGAACAGTTATGTGTATAAGATTGACTTGATTCAAGCAACGGAGCTAGGTTAAATTGTTAATGCAAGAAGCAGCAATTTGAGAATTGCAGAATTGGCATTTTGATAACGTTTCGGAGGCTTTAGAGGTACAAGCAGATTCAGAACGATAATATAAATCTGAATTTCTATATGTATATTGACATATATGGCATGTCATTAGTTTGTTAGTCATTTTTGTATATAGAAATGTTGCTAGTATACATGATGTGGTAGTAAAGTGTAAAGATACTGGTAGTAAAGTGTAGAGATACTGGTAGCAATATCTATTTAGTTTTTGTAACGGTGTTGGCGTTCTTGTGGCGGTATCGGCGTTCCTATGGCGGTGTAGGCGTTCCTATGACGGTGTAGGCGATTTTGTGGGGGCGTAGGCGATTCCGTGGCTGCATAGTTGCGGAGTTGAATATATATATATATATATATAGAGATAAATATATATATGCAGGTATAGATTTATATATGAGATATATGTGCGATACGCAGTGGCGATAGGCGATGGTGTATAGCGATGGCGTACGGCGTTAATGTATGGCAATGACATATGGCGATGGTATATGTGGTAATGGCAAAGCACGATAATGTATATAGATTTCCCCTCATGCTGAGAGCATAGATGTAGTAGATTTAGTGTTTGCCTCTTATGCCGTAGACATGTGCATATATAAAACTTTGTATATTCGCATGTGCATTCATGATATGTACATGCTTAGAATCATTTTTATAGTGTTGTTTAGAATTTGACTTGTTTCTTTTTGTTGCACTTGCACTTTTGGACTTGCGTGGTATTGTAAGGGTAGTGGAGTGGAGTTCGGATCATGTTGGTATAGCATGGATTCGTAGCGGGAGATATCTGGTAGTTGCATTGGTTTGGCCTTGTAGTAGTTGTGTTGTTGTACTAGAGGCGAGTTGTTGATGTATATATATATATTTCTTGTATTTTATTTCGATGAGCATGTAGCTTGGCGGAGTTACATTTTGTAACTCGGTATGTTGCATTTTGATTTATGTATTATGTATTGGCCATGTGATCGTTGTAGGCAGTGTTATTAAAAGCTCTTCAGGCTCTCGGGCAACGTAAGGCAAGGGCAAGGCGCCTCATATGAGTTTAGGCGAGCAACGTCACTAAGGCATGCCTAGGCGAACGCATTTAGCTAAGACACTAGCGCCTAAAGAGCTAAGGCTAGCGCCTCACTCATATCATGTCATTTTTCTTTTTCTTTTTTCTATCTTTGAGGCATATCTTATTTTTGTGATACATCATATTATCATCACTTATTATTATTTTTCAAAGAAAGTATAACTTAAATAAACTATAAAAAGGTTATGTAATAATATATCTAGAAGTTATCACCACTTCCCCACACCTATAACAAGAGCTTATACTTCCACATACACCTAAAAGAACTATAATATTATAAATTTATTTGATTTTATTGAAAAAACAATTAGCGCCATGTATTAGTAAGATAAGTGCCTTGGCTGGCGCCTATTGCCTTGGGCAATATGGGACCTCGGTGCTTGAAGGGTGCCTAAAACTTTTAACAACACTGGTTGTGGGCACTTTGAGATGTATGTATATAT
This sequence comes from Embelia ribes, assembly GCA_001753735.1. Lineage (NCBI taxonomy): Eukaryota > Viridiplantae > Streptophyta > Magnoliopsida > Ericales > Primulaceae > Embelia > Embelia ribes. Next base: position 6,515 of record MKEJ01024922.1, on the reverse strand, counting down.
TTATGGCAGGTTTTGTTGGTTTAGGGGGTTGGTTTGGTTAGTTATTATTATTTTTCTTTCATTCATCTCACGTCATCGGGTCATGGATTTCGAGACGTGACATTTACCGTCCCTGGTGGCCTTAAACTTTGTAAGTGGGATATTAACAAGATGGGCACAAATTACAAACTATTGGTTTGGTGTCATAATTTCTCTAAACAAAAAAAATAAATTAAATTAAAATAAAAGAAGCATGTTATGCAGAAGTAACAGAGAAGAAGATCAGTAAAATGCACAAGTACCACAATTATTAGTAGACCAGATATTAGAGGAGAGATGCGTGTTTTCGGATGGAAGAGACCTCCAAAAAGACCATTGCCCCCTGAGCGCCTTGAGGAACCTGCCTGCCTTCTCGACATAGCTTATAAAAACAGAAATTTCCACTATATATTACCTACGCCTGCCACAGAAAAATAAAAATAGCACTGTTATATATAAACTGCTCGAGTACAGACCAATAGCATCCGCATAAAAGATTTACATATTTCAAGTCATAGAAGCTCAATGTCAAAACCTTGCACTCCATTTCACGAGCATTTTACAGAGTTAGTAAAAGCTCTCAAGGCGCTCGGACGAGATGAGGTGAACCCAAGGTGAGAATATGGGTCCCGGCAAGCAACATCACTAGAGTGCCACCAAGGGAAGGGCCTTGAGCTAGGGCACCAGGGCAGGGCCTAATGTGCCAAGGCACACGCCTCCTCACCATCAAGCTATTTTTCCTTCTTCGTTTTTTTTTTTGTTTTGTTTTTATTTTGGCTCTTAATAATATGGGTAAACAATTTATTAGTCCTTTATCTTTATTATACTGTAATCATCCCTTAACTTTCTTTTATTTCGACTCTGATATCTCAATATCATATCAATGTAAAATTCTACAGAACGATGACGTTCTTAGCTAGTACCCTTCGGGCATGAAAATCCTGATTTGTAAAATATATAAATAGTGTTAATATTAAAAAAAAATTAATAAACGATTGTAATTGAGAGAGATTTATTAAAAAATGTGGTTGCTGACTTGTCGATAGATCGCTTTGTTGTATGCACCGGATGTAAATGATTAGTATCACTCGAGAAATAGTCGCGGACTAAATTTGTACATGATATTTATATGGGACTGCCACTTATCATTTGCTAAATTTATGGATGAAATTGAAAACTTAAAGGGACTAAGTTTACCCCAATAATAAGAGACTCAGCTTTTGTAACAATGGATAAAGAAAAGCAGAAAGCCGGAGGTCTAAATACTCAACATTTTCAATAGCTAACTTGAAATAATTTTTTCTTTAAAAATATAGATAATAAGGTTTCTTTATCCAAGTTGTAAGAATAAGTTGTAGTAAATGGTCTCATGGTACAAGCTAAAATAGAATTTGTATGAAAAATACAATCCACAGAACACAAGCTTTGCAGACATGACAATTATGATGTTCAATATATCGCGTGAAATTTCACCACATGATCGTTGATGAGTATGTAGTTGTACAAGCTACGTACACAAGGGATTAACAGTGTAAACTTTCAAACTCTTCGCCACACGCCTAAATAAAAGAATGCAATGACCAATGGGGTAATTTTCTGACAGCTGGCCGCAGTGTGCTATAAATATTGTCTTGAATAAATTGCACTTTATCTTCCAATTTTTCTGTACTTATTAAAGCAACGAAGTTTTTGCAGGCAACCCCTGCCCGCACTTCCAGATACCTCTTGGACCCTTGGGAACATTTTACCTTGAAAGCTCATTCCCAACGTCGGGAACGTCGGGCAATGCCATGACTTTGCCCATCCTCGGATCCTCGGGATTGTTAACATGCTCATCCAGATTATCTATTTTGTACCCTGGAGGTGGTGATCTCTGCTTACCAAGTCATCCACTCTTTAATAACCATGTTGGGTATTCGAACTTAGAAGTTATCAAATCAAGTTTATGCATACAGTATGTAGTTTTGCAAAACAGAACATGCTAATAATTGACCCAATTATTTGCCATCCATTTCACAATGTAACTGAAGAGGTCTTAATTTGTTTCCATTCTTACGATACCCGTCAATCATTTTCTCGTATGCGTATCGAGATGGTACTAATGATCTGTCCTTCATGACCTTTAGATACTTTTCTGCTTCGTCTAACTTTCCACACGCACAAAAACAGCTAATTAAGGATTCAAACACTGATGCATCCGGAGAAAGTGATTTGTATGCCATTTCGTAATACAGTTTCAAAACTTTATGATTTTTCCCTTCTTTAGCGTATCCATCAATTATCCGAGCATACGTAACTTCATTGGGTTTAAACCCCTTATCTAACAAACTCGTCAACATATCGTCAGCGTCTTTCGCCCTCCCAACTTCACAGAGCTTAACAACCATTTCATTAAAAGCCAAACAACTAGGTAGAAACCCCACTTCCATCATTTCCTTGCAAAATTTCATGCTCTTTTCTACTCTCCCCACCTTAGAACAACCGACAATAAGATAATCGAAAGTCTCATCATACGGCTTCAAACCCATATCTACCATTTCTTGCATCAATTTAATTGCATCTTCAACCTTCCCCTCTTCGCAATAAGCCCCTATAAACAACGTATACACGAAACAATTTGCACGGAACCCTCTATTGAGCATTTCCTCAAACACCTCATAGGCAGACTCTACGCCCCCAAACTTAACCCTAGCATAAACAACGAAAGAATATGAAACGGTATCCAAAATCATCCCTTTTTGCAACATCCTCTTCATCACCGCCATCCCCTCGTCGACTCTCCCTTCTTGCAAAACCCTAAACACCAAACTAACATTAACAATCATCAAAGGAGAGCATCTCTTTTCAGTAATCCTATCCAACATATCTATATATTCTTGCAACTTGCCTTCCTTGCACAACGTGTTTATCATTACCCGTATCGTCGCTTCATTCGGGTACATCCTATTCCGTACCATATGCTCGTAAATTTCCCACACAAGCCTCGTCTTATCGGACTTTTGCCCAATATGCAACAATGTATTATAAGTAATAACACTTAAAATAAACCCTTGCTCACCCAAGTACTTACAAACATCAAACCCTAATTCCACCATCCTCAACTTAGCAATACCCTGAACCAACAAATCAAAAACAAGCGGCACCGAACCAACACTCTCATAACTACCAACGAGCGAACGGACGAACAAAAAAGAATCCGATTCCTCGTTTCTCAACACCGACTCGATCAGGGCCCGAGCGTCCCGTAAGAGCTTCGCCTTCGCAGTAATATGAATAGCGAGCGCGTAATTTGAAGTCGGGTGGCGGGATTGGGTCTGACGGGCTGACCAGTGGAAAAACCCAAGAGCCCGTTTCGCGTGAACGGGTTCTTTGAGGGTTAGGAGGACTTGTTGAACAATGGGATTGGTGAGTTGGGTTTGGTTAAATTTTTTTGAGAGGGAGACCCAATTGAGGCCTTGTTTGAGTGAGTTTGAAATGGTGATCACTGTTTCATTGGGTTGAGATGAGGTGGAGAATGGGGTGGATGATAAAAAAGATGGGATTATGCTATGACATTTGTGCTTCATAGATTCTTGGTGTTGA
>MKEJ01024921.1:0-15441 GCA_001753735.1 Embelia ribes | reverse complement strand
AAGTCATTTATTCTCGGCATTGGGTACTTGTTCTTGATGGCAACCCTATTCAATTTTCGATAATCGATGCACATTCGCATAGACCCATCATTCTTCTGTACAAATAGTGTCGATGCCTCCATGACGACGTTCTCAAATGGATTAACCATTTATTTTGTAAATTGTCAATCTGTATCTTCATCTCCTCCATCTCAGCAGCAGCCATATGGTATGGTATCACAAAGATAGATCTTGTACCCTGGATGAGGTCTATAGTAAATTCCACCATATGAAGTAGTGGCAAGCTACTAAGATCATTCAAAAACACATTAGGAAAGTCGCGAGCAACTGAGAGTAATTCAGAACTTACCTCCATAGTCTCCGTAATATAAAGATTTGCTAGAATGCAGTTGAGGGTATCCCTAGCTAATCCTACAATTGGACATGGAATGTCTCGGTCACCAACATACCGAACGACTATCCCCTCCTCAGAAAACAATGTAACTCGATCTTAATACGATTGGCCGACAACTAATCCATACCCAGAATAATATCAAATCTGGACATGTCCAGAACATTAAAATTATACTCTAATTCATGTCTAGAAATAAAAACAGAACAATGATGACATGGGAACCTCTGAATTATACCCATACCTAATGGAGTATCAATTGACATACTGGAATCTAAATAGTCTAATTTCAACCCCAACGACTGAACTAATCCGACAACCACAAAAGATTGGGATGGCCCTATATCAAACAGAACATGTGTACAAGATGAATGAAATAACAATGTACCTCGAATAAAGGAAGCCTATACCGAAGTGGTAGGGACCTCCTGAAGATTATACAGGTGCATCGATGCTAATGAAGCTGATGCGGAAGCAATTACTCAGCCCCCATTTTCCTGTTCTCTTCCCCGACTATTCATTACTCCTGGCTGAGCAGGCCTTACTAGAAGTGCTAGTGGTATTAGTCGGTTAGGCTGAGTCGATGCCGTCTGAGTCACCTGAGTCCGTGTACCCCTTTTTAGATAAATACTTTGCATATGCCCCATCATCTCACAATGGTTATACTGAATCGTGGACAGTAGTACTGCGTGTATCCCTCCTTCTTGCATTTAAAACATGGTACTCGACCTGACCTAGCAGGTGCCACCCCACCAGCGACAAAACTTGACATTGCTTGCCCTTGAAAGACAATGCCCTTATCATCCGAACTCTCTTCCGATTCCCCTGACTACCACCCGGTCCCTTGTTTTATTATCCCTGACTTTGTCCCTTATTTCTCGACCCCCTCTTCTCCATTGCCTTCCTTTCTTGCAAGTCAATAGCCTTTTACTTATCGGCCTTCTGTATGGCCTAGTCATCCATGGTCGGTCCCACTATGGTTACAAGTCGTCAAATATGCAGCCTCAACCCCTGCACAAACCTCTTTACTCTGTTTGTCTCAATTGGTATATATGCCTTAGCATATTTTACCAAAGCCATGAAATCAGCCGAATACTTAATCAGTGTCTGATAATCCTATGTGAGACTAAAAAATTCATGTACCTTGCCATCTTGGTATGACTGTGAACAATACTAGATCAAGAAAGCATCCTTGAACCCATCACTTTTCATCTCCTCAATCTCATATAGTTTGGCATACCCATTCCACCACTCAACTGCTTCACCCCGTAAGAACTGTGGTGCTATATTTGCCATTACTGACCTATCGGTTATCTCCACCAAACGGAAATGTTGTTCTAAATTGGACACTCAAGTGTCCGCTCCCTCCGCATCCGCACCCCTACAAAATATAGGCATATCAGCTTTGCCTATCTCCTTCTGCACTTGCATGACCTGTACCTTGACAGTCTGGTTGTTGGGCTGCTAAACTCCCATTACCTCGAGTATTGCATTGACTGCCAGTGAGGTTATAGTGTCTATCTATTGCAGGTCCTTGGAGCGGGTGCCAGTATAATACCAATTGTTCTTGCTATAGGTACAGGGACTACTGGAATCCCCTCCTGGATGCCTATTGATGCGACATCCTCTTCGGGGTGAGCCTGTGCTGTCTGGGGAGGATTAGCTTGTTCCCCACTATGACCGCCACATCCACCCCATCCTCCGTGATCTCTACGACCTCATCCTCTGCTACCACGTCCTCTTCGAGTCATCTATTTAATTAACAGAAATCACAAGATAATCAATCACATATTCGCATTATGTAAATTAAGGAAACTATAATAGCTTATCACTAACTTCATCCACCGACAGATATCCGTGTTGGACCTGTAAGGCGTCCCCTATCTGTTTAACAAGGAGTCGATATACGCTACTATATACTATTGGGTTTTAAAAGGTAAAAAATGCGTAAGAAAAAGATGTGATATGTATTAATGTATATTAGATGCCTACCCAACTTTCTAGATGTAGATTACTCAAGACTTCCTACTCGTTAGACCTATTAATCTATAGCTCCCAAGGTGGTTGTAAACCTTAAGCTTTGATACCAATTGTAATGCCCTGTAATTTCAAGCAACCTCAAGTACGTCATTAATACCTAACTGCATCATATAATAATAAAAAATAGCTAACAATCTAGCTTTATTATTAAACTGCTCCAATGTAAGAGTAACAACCAGAAGTCAACTGGCCTTATTATTATATTTTCTGACCATACATCATTATTTAAAATAAATGAAATCACATCCTACATCAACTTGGTTCATAGGCCTATAACTGCTAGGAAAATAAAATAAAGTACTGGATGAAAATCAAAGTCTGACAATCCCTAGTGAGCTTTAATCTGTACTATCCACGATTCTCATGACTCTTAACCCCTGGTGTCATTTGGCGTTTTCATGCAAAATAATAGTAGAAAAATCCACCAAGCATGCATGGGTCCAAAAACTGGTATACAATTCTAAAGAAAAGAGAAATGTATGAAAATGTAACAAGCAATAACAATATGAATGTACAGAAAATTGCTATACAATATTCAACTATAAATATATCGCTACAGCTAACCACATCTCAACCAACTACCAGGCATCACATCCAATAGTTGGAATATATAGTCCCCCCACATACTATTGGCCAGTCGTAAACGCTATTTCCAAGGCCATTGACTACTTTTGAGGGTTAAGACATGAGTACTCATAAGATACGCCCAACACGAACTTCATGTGCCACAACCACCACGGAATATACGTTTCTTCGCATGCCAACAACCACAACTACCTACAACATAAGAATATGGGGTAAACAATTCTATTCCCTAATTCTATCACGACCAATCCAACACGTAAGACATGTAATCACATTATTAGTTTAATGATATCATTTACTTTTAACATATTCCTAATCATGTAATGTCCATTTACGACCAGTTTCTACTATTTAATTTGGTTTAAACATGAATACATTATTACTTCTTCCATGTTATACAGGTTCAACTTTGACCCTTTCTGCAGTAGGCAGTTCGAATTTCTCATTACTATCATTCTAACGGCGGTGACGTTCGAACGGGTAAACACCACCATTCAAATGGTCTCATCGTTCAAACGTATCCCAAACACCATTCGAATGGTTGCTCAATTATAGCAACCCAGCGATAGGCGAAAATCAACTTCGTAAATAGCATAATTTCACAATTTTCACTACCATCCAAAAAATAAATCATGCTAATGCTTTGTATATAATTGTATTTAGTTTTTCGCCACGTGCCTCATGCAATAACGAATGATTGCCTTCAGAAAACTCAAAATTCAAATCCCAACCTCCCTCTCTATGGTTTGTCACCCAAACACAAATCTATAATAAAAATTAAGCGAGAATTCTCATAGATAACGATAATCTTAACAACAATTTATCATTTTAACATAGTTTTGATGAATTAAAACAATAACGGGTATGAAAAATCCGAAAAAATGGAGATTAATACTTCCATCAAAATGATGGGGATGAGGAGATGATTCCGAAACTGCAATTAGTTTTCTCCTTAGATTACTCCATTTGGATTGGATGGTTCTTGCGAGTGGGTGCCTTCTCCTCTTCTCCCTTCCTCTCTATATGTGAACATAAGTTTTAGAAAAGAACTTATAATGAACAAAAACAAAAGAGAGTAATTTCTTTCCCTTACATCTTTTAGTTTATTATAATTTTAGTCCCCCTAGTTTACAGTTTATATCACTTATTGTCTTTTTATTTACAGAGCCTGACGATATTTTTTTTCTTATCTATTTTTTTATCTCACCTAGTTTCTTTTTAAGTTTTGATTTTTCACAACTCAATTGAACGTAGTCATGATTATTATTTAAAAAAAATATCTATCTAATTGAATGTAGGCACGATAAATTCTTAAATTCTATTTGTTCCCCTCTATCAACTATAGGAGGATTTTTTTTTTTATTGTCTCTCCTCTTTCTCTCCTATGATTTCTCTCCTAGTTTAATTTATATATATATATATATATATATATATTTTTTTTTTTTGTTTCTATTTCTTCTCTTTCTTTCCTTCTAATTTATTCTCTTTATCATTCCCTCCCAAAGTTTCCCTCCCCAATTTAAGAGGGAGCTACGTTTATTGAAAACTTCAAGATTAACGAATTAACTTTGTCTGTTTGCGAATTGTACTTTCAAAATCTCGATGATGAAAGTATTGAAGATTCAAAAGTTGAAATATTTTGTTCAAGATGAACGTTCAATTTCTTATATGTTTATCTTGAAGGAGAGTATTAGAAAAATAAAGCAACTGACTCAAAGATAAAGGTGAAAGATTATTGAGATTAGAATTAGTCCATAGTTGATTTAGCTTTTTTGTTTTGATTTTTTTTTTTTACTACACTTTGAGGATCAACACCTTATTATGCTTAAGTAATCTATTTCTCTGTAACATTAAAAATATAACCTTTACTCATGATTATGAAAACTCATGAAATGGCAAATACAAATATAATTTTATTTAGTATTTGCAATGTGCTTAGTTTGTTATATCTCTTTGTTAAGAATGAAACAAAATAATTACTTCTAAACATATGTAAGTGGTAAAGAAAGTTGTTAATGGAACAATGAGTCACATATTCTAAGGCCATAAAAGTAAGTTAAAACACTCTTTCTCTCATTTTATATTATTTAACAGAATGTTTTAGTTCGATGGTAGATTTTTCATTAATCACATGCTTGATGCTTTATGAACCTTTACTATGGTTCTCTTTTAATTTTCACGTGTTTTGTCTCCATTGACTTACTTTTATGGCCTTAGAATATTAAAGCGTTTGACTAAACTTTTGGTGGTATGTTTCAAAGTTACTCCTTCCTTCCCTTTCAAAATAAGTATATTTTAAATTTATTTCATAATAATTTTCACATTAAAAAATTAAGCATACATTTATTATTTTTTTTTTCAATTTAACCATGCTATCTTAACTGAATTTCTAACCACTCTAAACCACTCAAACATTCAATGAAATGCATCTTGGTTAAACGTATCCGTTATTTACAAAATTTGAGACTATCAAATGACTCATTATTTCTTGTGTATTAAACTTAAATGACACATATTTTGAAAGGATGACGTAATTATTCTTTTGTAGCATTTGACTACGTACAAAATTGGTTGGTGCATGATGGCTCGTAGTTAGTTAACGGTAATAATACACCAACCGTAGTTATGTCTACATTCTTATTGTTGACATTATTATGATTAGAAATTAACAATATAAAGTTACGCTCTCAAGGGGATGGAAATGGAAACGTAGGTTGGACATGCATCCTAGATTTTTGGGTTTATGTTCATATTGTTATATGTCAATTCGTCATTTATTTATAATTGAATTTATGTCTGACTCGTACCTGTTTGGTTGTGTTACCATGTATTAAAGGACAAATAATATCAAAAATATGAAGATGAAGCTCACTTCGGGATAGTTGTCTTTACTTATTTCAGTTTTTATTTGTATTTCTCAGTCAGTTGTGGGCGGTTGGCAGGGTATGCTTTTACTTGATGCCGTAAAACAGTCGTATGAACAAACATAATAATAAGTTTGGATGGATGTTGGATTGTTTGTCGTTAAATTTCAATACTTTTGTCTTTTAGAAATGTTTAATTGAAGGTTTGGTTTGATTTATATTATGCCTGGATATTAGTGACGCACTTGGGATTGAGTAGAATTTTAGGGCGCTACAAGTCACATTTATGTTTTTAAAATTACATAAATGCCACAGCAACATCATCCAATTCATGTATTACAACTTTTTTCTTCGCAAGTAACACTATAATCATTGCACGAAACATAACATGGTACTTATTTCATATTCAATTTATTGGTTCCTATAAAATGAATGCAATAGACGTGGACCATATAAATATAAATAGCAGTGACGCCACGAAAATAGATCATTTTGGATAAGAACTTTGAACAGCTGTACAAAGAAACCTGACGACCTCTGACTTGGTTATTTTCTCAACTTTCCACACGAAACAAAATATGGTACTTATTTCATATTCAATATATTGGTTCCTACCTAATCAATGCAAAGCATGTGAACCATATATTTGTTTAATTTTTCACAAGATTATATTAAACTTTAATGCAATCAGATAAAATAGGTTTAGCAAGTAGTAATTACTATTTTCTATAACACATGAATCAAACTTCGCTTGTACTCTCGTAAAATATGGTTCCCGCGGACAACTTTTATTGTTGTTACAGCAGACTCTCCAGCCTAAAGCAAGTGCATAATTTTATTTTCCTTTGTTTTTTCGCATGGTTAGGCACACGATGCACCATAACAATACATTACAATAATAATAAGAAAAAAACAGAACAAAAATAAAAATAGACCACATAAAGAAAGATAACAAGCTGCTTTAGTTCAACAAGTTTTTAATTTTGCTCATTGGTCACAAAGGGGAAAGGGAAAATAAGGACATTACACTGCTTTATAAAACTGCAATAAGTTAGGGGCTAAGTTGATCATATGTTGTCTCAAAAGCAATAGGGAAAAAAAAGTTTTTAAGGTTTTTGTTTTTGGGTGTAGATATAATCAAGATGAGCAGCTAAGGTCCTCCTCATCAAGCACTCTTCATCTCCAACTCCTTCACAGCTCTCATTTTCCACCTCAACTTTGTTAGCTTCAACATCCTAAAAAAGAAACAAAAAAATTGATTAGCATACACATAACCAATTTTGTATGGATATTTTAATTAGACATAATTTTGTAGAGAATTGATTTTATTCCTTCGTTCTACTAAAATAATCCATAGCAAATATATTGATTTCATTACAAATATGTTAGAAAATATGTCAATAGTATACTGAAAATATAATTTAAAATGGCACCTCTACGTTCTCCTTAATCAGCCAAAGTGTTCTTAATCAACAAGTAATTTGGCAAATCAATTTTATGGTAGGAAAACCACTTTTGAGATTAAGAGTATGAATAGCAAAGTGGGAAAAGTGACATTTGTTTGGTTTCAGTTAAAGAAAAGCTATTTTCTTATTTCAAATTAAGAAAAATGTTCAAATTCAACATAAAACTTCTAATTTTTAGGTCAAATAGAGAAAAATGTACATCAACTTTTGAGCAACCAAACGTTTAATGAGCGAAAACCCGTCTCCCAATTAGGAGGACACACAAGTTTGATTTATTTTTTATGCGTTATTAGAAAACAAAAATCATACACACCCTGAGCTGGTTTGTTGCGAGACGGTCATTCTCTTGAAGGCGTGGCTCAGGCCGGGCAGCATATGATAGTGCGAAAGTGAGGAGGAGGGATAGAGTCAATACTGCGCTAAGTTTTGACATCTTTGCAGATATTGCAAGCTCTCTTCTCTTAAAAGAAATGGTTAAGTCTGAGGGATATACACGTAGATGATGAGAATGAATTAAGAACAATTATGCAAAGATGCTATTTATAGAGGGATTGGGTGGGGAGATGCTATTTATAGAGGGATTGGGCGGAGATAGAATAAAGAGTAAATTGGACGTGTGAACTTGACTGAATGAAAGCGAGACTTTAACGCGGCAAGTGGATGTTCACATGAGTATATGCACAAAATTATGATATTCCAAGCATAGTTACCAAAATGGAAAGTGGAAGTAGGAAACGAACCAGAAAATGGAATCGAAAAATGCGGTATAAAAATATAGGAAAACGGAAAAATGGGGATACGATTGTAAAATTTTTCAAATACAATTATAAAATAAGTGGGAAAAGTAGAGAATATGTATGTAATTCCTAAATTTAGTACTGGAAATTATTTTTCAAACTTATAAACACTCGTTATACTTGAACTTTTATATACCTATATCTGACACTCTTTCTAAAAAAAATATCTATAATTTAAAAGAATATACATACAAATTTATTTTAGCATAAAAGTACTAAAAATATCGTATTTTACTACGTTTTTATTTAATTTTTTTTAAATATATTCTCATCAAGTTTCCTATAAGTTTTCAAGAATTTTTTTTTAAGTTTCCTAATAGTATCCATAATGTTGGCTAACAAATTTTCTTACATTTTCTTTGTATATCATTTTCATTTTTGATACATTTTCTATGTGTTTCTCTTTAAAAATTTTTGGCATTTCATCTTGGTATTATAAACGCGTTTATGGGAAAATACTTTCCCCCAAGTGACGTTTCCTGTTAACAATTGTTCTAACTTGCAATCATGTGGTGCTAAATATGCATATAAAAGAAGTTCGATCAAATCGATTCCTCATATTAGTAGTAGAGTGGAGGTCGTGGGATATAGAGTTGTGTGCAAAATATTTTATTTTTGACATTATTAGTTTTGGTCTTTTAGAATATTATTTTTGATGTGGAATTTACACTATGATAATATTTATATAAAAAAATTAATTTCTATTAGGTTAATCTTAGATTTGGCGTGGGAATCATAATATTTATAAGAAAATGTTATTGATTAATATAATATTTTAAATATTTGTGGGAAATCCTAAATTGATAGGAATCATAATATAATAATATTGTTAAAACAAGGTATTAGTAAAAATTCTTCGTTAGCAAGACGCGTGCGAAAAAGTCAATAAACATGCATCATAGATAGCGCAAAAATAACCGAATGATTGAATTTTTTTTTATTAATAAGAATATATTTCGGAAGTACAATGTGAAAACTCAGGCATGAGCTTTGTCTTTATGTTGTTTTAAGGTTTGGCTTGGTATTTGCTCTTTCTAGAGCATCTCATCATTATAGAATGTAGTGATTTCCCACAGAATATATACTTTTGGAGATCAATATATTTATTTGAACCACCCTGTTGGTGTTTAAGCAAATATAATAGGGATAGTGAATTATGTTCAAAAAAAATTAAAGATTTTTTGAATTAAAATAATACTATAAAATTAATGCTAAAGAATATGCAAAGAATAAAAGGAATAGAGATTACAAACAGAGTTTTATAGAGATTTGGCCAAGAATCCGTTAATCCCCTGCGTCCATTCTCCCAAACGTTAGTTGAGATAACTTTACCATCAAGATAAATGTTACGGCTTAATCAGTTTCGCGGGTGTTATCCATTCTATTTAAGACAGCTTCTCAAATACAAGTATACCTTCACAACTGAATAGTATAAGACAAAATTTAAAATAAATCCTTATACTAAAAAAATATTGAAGATGAGAACTCTTCAGTGTAGGATTTTACAAGCAAAATATGAACAATTATGAAATTAAATTGCTCGAGCTTGTTGCTTCTAACTTAGAGAGGTAAGAGAGCTTGAAGGGATGAATTGGATTGTTGAAGAGGTCATCTATTTATACTGTTCGAACTCGGGTTGAGATATGGCAACATTCGTCGAGACATGGCAATGAGATCAATAATCTTCATTATCTGATTATGACCATATGCGATCAACCTCTTATTCGTGTGCGGATAGACTAATGTCCGTGTGCAGACACGTGTGTTGTTAGCTTGATTTCATTCCTTAAACACGAACATCTTTTCTTGAAATATGTCATTTAAGCCTTTACTTCTTCCAGACTTATTTTTCTTTAAGTTGCACTGTGTTTTGAGCTTGTAATAAACTTTATACCTTTACGTAAACTTGCTTAAACATTAGTCTCCTAATGAGCATAAATCAAATTTTGTTTCTAACTCATTTTTCATTATCAAAATACATTTGATCAAAACTTGGATCAACACATCCAAAAATATGTTTCTTTTTAAATAAATCTTTGAGCCTCTGTGTTAGGTAGAATAATCTGTTTTGTATGATTCTTACGTTTGTATTTTAGAGTTTTGGACTGTGAAATTTGTTCAGCTCATTGTTTTAAGACTTTAATTTCCATCCATCGTCCACCATCGTTTTAGAAATTTCATATATCATCGACCTTAGATAAATGATATTTGTCCACTCTTATATATGGGAACCACCACAAATACACATGTATTATTTAATCAAACCTGCTAGTAGATAAAAATACATACACCGTTAGTAAATTAAAATTAAATTCTTACTTTAATCTCTGAAGAAGTCGCATTTTGATTTTGTTAATTTCCAAGTATTTAAAGCTCTCATTTGAAGGGGAGAAACATCTAAACCACTCAATTCTAGTCTATAATAAAACTCGAATCTTGTGTTGCTTAACCTAATGTCCGGCAAACTTTATCAACCAAATACTCACTTAACAAAATTGAGAGATTTTGTACGTATAGATAATAGTTTAGTATTTGATTGAACTAGTTGTCCGAGATTCTTGTAACAACCGTGTTACTCTAAGAGGGCAACGTCGAGTTCAGAAGCGTGTCTATCATCAAATTAGAGACGAAAAAAAATTTGTGGCTTCGCTTGTTTGACAAGTCAATATAGCCTCTTCAAAAAAATTTAAGTTTCTAGTTACAGAAGAGCGAGCATCTCTTTTTATCAAATCGTGATATTTCCTATTTACACGAGAAAAAAACTTAGTGTGACCAAAATTTCGGACTTTTTTTTCTGGGTATTTTTACTCTCATTGTTGATTGGAGACGCATATTTTTCTATTGTGACCACGAACTTCCCCCGCTATAATAAGATTGACGAAAATAAATGCGACAACCTCTTTTCAACAAAAATAAATCATATAATTTTCTAAAACATATGCTCGATATCTGATAAGAGTTTATATAAGCACGGTGATGACAATATCACTCGAGCAACTTAATTCTTCATAAGCTATCCTTAACATATTCCTATGGATTTTACCATACAAAGTTCTAGAACGTACAAATTGGTGTCACCATTGTTGCCATAATGTACGTGATTGCTAGCTGGAAAGAGTTGAAAACCGTTACATAAATTCGAGGTGCAATTAAACTTTTCCTCTTTAAAGGGGACCACCAAGTTCTAATTTCTTATCATTTTTACAATTATTCGGCGTGACAATTCTAAACTAAACAATTGTCAGCATTCTAGAATATCCTAGAAATTCTTATAATCCAAACCTTTATTTCTTTCTATATATATATATACACACACACACATACGTAAATATATAAATGATGATTCATGAGAAATTCTTTAGTTGAAAAAAAATTAAAAAGATATTGAAGTAGATAGTCGACTATTGGGATCTTAGCATAAAAAACTTTTATGATTTGGAAAACTTGCATGAAATTCCTATGTAGTTTGTTTTTTTGCGTAAAATCCCCTTATAATTTTATATTTCATGCAAAATATTTCACTAAGTCTATTTAATACAAAAAATACCCTTATGAAGAAAATACTATTCAGTTTTTTAGCAATAAATGAGAAATATTATTCCACTTTTATTCAATAAATTTTAATAATCAGTAATAAATATTTACAATGTATAAATGGAATGTATAATATGGCTTGATGGATTTAATTATAGGAGCAATAATATTGGAATTAAACAGACTTGATGGAATATATACCTGAATGTATATTTTTGAATTTGCATTACTAGATGAAATCAAATATTAATCATATCAATGTAGATTCTAATTGTAAGAAAATTAGACTACAAAAATAACGAATAAAAAAATAATACATCAACCAGATTAAAATTATTATTTTTGTTATGATAATTTATCAACGTTCAACAATATTTATTGGAACTCTATATTAGATATTAAAATTAGAGAAGTATATATCTTATAGAAGAATAGTTTTGGTATTAAATAGACTTAATGGGATATTTTCTATGGAATTTGAAACCAGATGAGAATTTTATGCAGAAAATAAACAATAAGTGGATTTTGTGCAAAATTTTCAAACCACGTGAAATTCTTGTGTTAATATCCAAAAAATATAGAGCCAAAAAAAGATTCCTAATTATCTTGTTCTGCATATATCCTTTTTTTAGGGCTCTCTGGACTGCACAAGTCCTTTTTCTCCGTACCCATTTTGAATAGCAACCTCGTGTTCCTTGGGTTTACTCACATACGAACCAAACAAAATAGATATAAAACATAAGTCGACAGGAAAAAAATAATAAAATAGAGTTAGCAAGATGCCATGAAAATCTATACCTCCATATGGTGCCCAAAAAAAAAAAAAAAACACACCAATAACAACATGATTCTGTTATGGAATAAAAAAACGGACGAAACACGAGTTCTCCGTGAGAATCGAATCACACTAAAATGTGTTGCTAATAAATTGTTGCATCTAGACAGTGACGAGTATCATTGCCCTTGTTTCCTGTCAGTAAGATCTTTGCAAATGAGCTCGCCCTCCGGCTCCATTACCATTACTTCCACCGTATTTTTGGTGAAAAGGCGATTGGTTGTGGCCGTTACCATAATGATGAGCATGGTTTTGAAAATTATCCGCGCTTTTGCTACTTTTCAGATTGTTTTCGCTCTCTTTGGAGCTCATTTTGATAGCACTAATTTTCTCCAAGTTCACCAAAATGTCTTCCATGGAGGGCCTGTTTTTGGGGTCACCCTCGAGGCATTGTAACACAATTTCTGCAGCTTGAAAAGCCCCCTTCAAAGGGTATTTATTCCCGAGTCTAGGGTCCATTATTTTCTTTAGTCTTCTCTTTTCGGGTAAAAAAGGCATTGCCCACTCTATCAAATTCTGCTCCTTAGGTAGCCTGTTAAAGTCGATTACCGTTAGTCCCGTTAATATTTCGAGTAACACGACCCCAAAGCCATACACGTCGCTCTTCACATACAAATGACCTGGCCAATATCAAATTCATAACTTATCAATAATCTGTTTTTTGGTCTATAATCATTCACCTTTGCGAAGAGAACTAGTTACTGAAAGACAATCGAGATGATTAAAAATTTTACCTGTGGCCATGTACTCAGGAGCTGCATAGCCGAAAGTGCCAACAACGCCTGTTGTTACGTGTGAGTCGCCGTTCATTGGGCCTAACTTTGCCAGGCCAAAGTCCGAAAGTTTGGCATTGAAATCCTACAAAATGATCATCAAAAGAAAAAATAAGTAATATTGAGATCGGGACAAAACTTAAAGGCCAACACTACACAGTACACACGACTTCAATTGGGATTAATGATCAAAAAAGTGTCGTAAAATTATGTTCTATGCATCAAACAAGTTACATTCGTTTGTAACAGAAATAAAATTTTTAAAATTTACCGTATCAAGCAATATATTAGAAGCTTTGAAGTCACGGAAAATAACTTTCTTCTCGGTAGTGTGCAAGAAAGCAAGGCCTCTGGCTGCTCCTATTGCTATCTTAATCCTAGTCTCCCATGATAGCGGTTCAACATTTTCTGCAAAAACACATGAAAATACCGTTAGCCCCCCCGTATATAACTCTTTTTCTTTCTTTCTTTTTTCTCATTACATTCTCAAGAAATACACACGCACATATACATATATATATATATAGCTTACTTTTGAAGAGGTGATTTTCTAAGCTTCCTCTGAGCATGTACTCGTAAACTAGAAGGAATTGTCTTTCCTCCCAACAGTATCCCAAAAGCTTCACGAGATTCGGATGGCTAAATTTTCCCAAGAACTTCACCTCTGCCTACACCCAGGGAAAAAACACAAAACTATTAGTAACTCCATGTATGTATATACATATATATAACTTAACACGAAAACATTTTTGACCCACTACTATAAACTCATTGTCGGCACAATGATGCAAGTCCCATATGGAAAATGAATTTCCAAGTCAATGGAAATGGGGCATAACTTAAATGCTCTTCCTATTCAAATTGTTGCTAAACAATTAACTATTGTTTTGGCAACTTTGACATAGAAGACATCTTTTCACATAGGGCCAAAAAATTCTAAAAAGAGCAAACCTCATTGGGACCTCTATGTATCTCCAAAAATTGCCTAGTGTTTTTTTTAGTGAGAAATATATATTGTGAGTTGTGAGATTAATTCTTGTGTACATAATTTGTATCAAGAATTATTGAGTGTTTCCCATATGGTAAAACCTCTCTTTATATAATGAAATATTCTTTGGTGTTCACTGTAGATTAGGTTTCGGGCCGAACCACTTATATCGTTGTCTCTTAAGCGTTGCCATAATTTTATTATTTTTCTATCTCGACTCTTTTATTAACCATGTTAAAAACTCAGTTACAGAATTTCGTCACAATATTCAAGAATATGTATTTTGGTATTAACAATATTATTACTTTGTGGAGGACATGTCTTACACTAGTCCCACTAATTAATAATTTCCAGTCCAAGTATGATAAATATTAGACAATTAACATCATCACCATCATAAATATTAGACAATTAATAATTGCTATCCTTCTGACTTTCTCATGCTAGCTAGCTAGAATTTACAGAATTTGCTAGTTGTCAAAAGTATTGACTTTAGAAACCATTTGAAAGTCTCATCTAAAAGTCTCAATTAATAACTTGAGGTATAAGAGAGGCAATTGAACAGGCAAACCATTTGAATAAGTCAACCAATATATCTCAATTAATTATATATATTCATTTCATCTACCATATTGCTTGATACTTTATTGATTGGTAAACCATTCAGTATCAACTCTTAATGAGCATTGCTTCTGAAATATATATTTTTGTTAGAAATAAATAGACAAAAAGAAAGGACTTATTCTACTTGATTAGTCAATGACTCTAAAGTTAGGACTAAAAATAGGGATTGGGAAACAGGAAAAGATTTTTGACTTGAGTAGGTGATAATATTATAAAAAAAATACTAGATAACAAAATTTTCAGGTCAAATGTATAGAAAAATGTTTAAGAGTCCTGCCAGTTGTCCCAGTTTACATGAGGTTTCACACTATATATAAGTTTCTATACAGTTTATGAATGCTAAAAGTGAACCTTTGATTAGATTGCTCACATGTTCTTTTCCCTTTGCTAGAAAAATGGGCACAAGCCACAAAGTTTGATTTAAAACTCTCCATCATGTACTACACACACACACACAACATAATAATAATAATAATAATAATAATAATAATAATAATAATAATAATAATAATAATAATAATAATAATAAATAAATAACAGTACA
>MKEJ01024918.1:0-13110 GCA_001753735.1 Embelia ribes | reverse complement strand
CCATTAGCAACTAGCATTAAATTATATTATTAATTATTTTTCTTTTATTCTTTTTTGGTCTTTGAATGTACAACATAAGATTGTCCAAAGGTGGAGACTTTTTTTGCTCCACAAACACAATTATGCCAAATCCATTAGTACTTAAATTATATTATTAATTATTTTCTTTATCTTTTTTGCCTAATCCACAAACACAATTATGGCTACTAAATATAACTTTAGACTAAAAATGTGAAATTCATACAAATAATTCCCTCATTTTTAAGTTCTGAAAATAGCATTTCATTTCATGAGGTATAAAATTACATTAATGTTTCACCTAGTTAAAGACCAAAAAAATAATAATAATAAACAAGTAATTTATTAAATTAAAGACTATTGAGGCATTTAACTACCTTATCCCACTAACAAATTTTCATAATTTGATATGAAAATTATATTTTGAAGCCCAAAATATTTTTCAAATAAATATGAGTGACCTATATGTAAGTCATATAATTTTATTTCTTACGTACATGCATAAATTTAATTTTTAATTATTTTCTCGAATCTTCTAAAAAATTTTGATTTTTATTTGCAAACTCATATATTTATAAACGTGCATGGGAAATGAAATATTACTCATGGAAATGAGGCTGTAAAAAATTAATCGTAAAAAATTATAGAATTTGGGGGTTGACACCGTAACAACTGTCTTTCAGGTCGATAATTAGTATGTTACACATAATTTTTTTAATTTTATTTTTATAATTAATTATGACTATACTTTTTTAAGTAGCTTATTTGCTATATATGTATAATTTTGATATTTTCAAAATAATCTTAAGCAAGTAATGATAAAATAGTAGAGATGATCATTATATTTTTGTTACAACAAAAATGAGAGTTAAACAAATCAATAATTATTTTATTCCAAAAATAAAAAAATACAACCAAACTTTATTTATATAGAGAAAGCCATTACGTGCAACGAACGTACTATACATCTAGTAAATATTAAATATGTCCATATTTTATTCATCTACACAACACATGTATAACAATTTTTTAGACAAAAAAAAAAAATAATAATAATAATAAAAACAAATAATTATTATTTATTTTATTTTGGAATTTTAAATGTACAATATAAGATTGTTCAAAGGTGGGACTTTTGGGTCCCTCAAATCATGGCTATTGATTCTCTCTGTATCTCGACGTGCTTCCCTCAATCATGCTATACTACTGCTCCCCCACTCTCCTCTTTCTCTCTCTATATTTTCCTGCTACATAAATAAACCCCACAAAAACATTAATTTTTATCCCACATTTTTGTTCCTTCTCCCAAAGGATTAGCTCAATTTTGAATATGTAGTGCAAAAAAAAAAAAAAAAAAACCCAGAAGAGGTTTTTGTATCGGTTACATGAACTGTCAATTTTCACCTTGTTTGGTTGCTAATTTGTTGCTCAGTTTAGGGGTTTAATGAATTTTTGGTTCTTATATGCATTTTCTGGATAAATTTCAAAAAGGGTATCTTCAATTTTGAGCATGTAGTTTAGATTTCTACATTAATTACCTCAATTTCCATTTTTCAAGTTTTTTGGTTGCTGATTTATTGCTCAATTTAATGGGTTTAGTTGCAGAAGTATGAAAATATGTAGTTCCAAAAAAAAAAAAATAAATAAAAACACAGGTTATGTTTTTGCATTAATTACATGAGTTGCCTTTTTTCAGCTTTTTTGGTTGCTGGTTTATTGCTCAATAATGGGTTCTATGAGTTTAGGTCATCTACTTATTTTCTGATTAAATGCCTAATGAATTTATTTTGAAAAATAAGGTAATTGGGCCCTTTGAAAACCTAGAGCATTGTTTTGTGTTCAATTGTTATTTGAGAGGAATCGATTGAAGAAGATTAGCATGAGAATCAAAATTAGAATGAAATTTAATTGGTGTATGCTAATTTTTGTGTTTGTTAAAATTTAGTTTTGGTTGGGTTTTGATTGTTTAAGTTTATTTTGCAGGCTAGGTGTTCGATGAAATGGTTTCCTCAGTATCAAAGCATATTCCTGAGGAGACGGCCAATTACGATGAGGTGTCTATGCAGGAGAGCTTGATCTTTTCCGACAGTCTCAAGGTACCGTATAATCGATAAGTAAGCTATTTTCAATGTTATACTTAAGGAAAAAAGGATGTTCATTAAATTAACTACCCAACAAATCCATATTTTACGAATTTAGACAAGTGCTCTTTGTTTTCTTTTTTACTCAAATGAAATTTCATATGGATATTTCTTCTGGGAAAAGATCCCAGATTTCATGTGTAAATATTTGTACAAGTGTCAACTGGTGATATTGGTTTCCGAAGTTTCGCGGCCAAACTCTTAAGACCATTGAAATTTGAATTTGTTGTTAAATTATGTCTTTAGGATTTGAAGAATTTGAGAACACAACTATACTCAGCTGCTGAGTACTTCGAATTGTCTTACATGAATGATGATCAAAAACAGATGTGAGTTACTTAATCCATTGAGCTATGATTTTCGTATTGTTCATATTGTAATTTTTTCTCTAATTTGTATTTACATGATCTCGTGTTGACGTATCCAAATTTCAAATCATCACAGAGTGGTGGATACATTAAAAGACTATGCCATTAAAGCGCTTGTGAATACAGTGGATCATCTTGGTTCTGTTACATACAAGGTCAAAGATCTCATGGACGAAAAAGTTGATGAAGTTGCTGGCACTGAGCTACGGGTATCTTGTATTGAGCAGGTTTGTTCTCACGCTTCTCTGTCCTCCATTGGATACATGATATTCTCAATTTTGGTTGGAAAATCTCGTGACTATAAAATTGCCATCATTTTACTTAAAAGTCATAAATCTCGATATGAGCGAAGTGATAAGAATTGGGTATTTTTTTTATTCTTTTTGCTTACAAGAAAAACATCGTATAGCCCCTTTCTCAGTCTACTCTCATTTGGTATTTAGAGAATAAGAACGTGTCAGCAGCACATTGATCGTGATGGCCTTTCTCAACAATCATTAGTCATAAACACCCCGAAGTATCATAAACGATACATCTTACCAGGCAATTTTTCCTTACCCTTTTCATGTCTCATGACTTTTTACATAGCTAATTATTGTTTTCAAACCTTCTTTTCTTGAGCGTTTGAATTTTTTATCTCATGTTCAGTAGGGAAGGCCATGACTGAGGCCATTGGAATGAAACCTAAATATGACGGGCGCAGCCTCGAAGAGGGGAATGAGTGGTATCCGCTTAGGACAGGTATACGTTTCGTTGATTCTGCTATTTTTACCTTAACTTTCAGTGGCAACAATTAGGCCACTTTTCCTTCTGTAATATATATGTTTATATCTTTTCTTTGTTTTGCTCATTTTATCTCTGCTTGTAAAGCTGCTCAAGCCACAACCATCAGACAAAACCTATCATCCAAATCCAGGTATCAATATTCTTCCTTCAATATTTTCTCCATCTTTTTTTTGACTACTTTATTATGGCTCGTTTGGTTGCATATTAAAAGCATAGAAGTATACTTTTTATTGGAGGTGGAAAAATATATTTTTAAGTAATAATTAAAAATATTATGGTATGTTTGGTTGATATTGAAAAAGATATACTTTTGTGTATTAGGAGTGGTGAAAAGAAGTTGTCATTGATGTAAATTAGAGGGAAAGTATTAATTTCTAAAAAGTATCAAAATTTTACTTCTATAGAAATATATTTTTGTGCCTCGAAAGTATAACTTGATGCAACAAACACACATTTGCACTTTTAAGCAAAAAGTACAAAAGTATGCAAAAACATTCCATACCAAACAAGGCCTATAACATCTGTTTGATTGCAGGAAAGGGAGGTCCCGGTCACCTTCTCCACGACCTTTGCAGCGAGCTTCAACCTTTTTCAATGGCAGCACGACAAGAAAGGAATTCAGTACGTAGATCATAACTTCGTCTTTAGACTCTTCAAAAACTTTTAATTCATTTGGCGTTTGTCTTTGAATTTTTTCTCTCTTTCTCTGTATTTGTTTCAATAAATTCTCTATCTGATATCCTAGATAAACGAACGGTTTCACCTCATCGATACCCTTTGATTCGTAACGGATCTCTTTCTAGTCGGTCAACCACGCCAAATTCAAGAGCTACCACTCCAAACCCTAGTCGGCCTACTACTCCAAATGCTTTCAAAGGGCTACAGCGGGTAATAATAATAATAATAACTTTTAACAAGAAGAAAATCACATATCTATGCATTTTACGATATATTCGTCTAGGCACAACGATATATTTTTTCCATATTGTTATTGTTCTTTTCAGTATCCGTCAGCCCCTCGAAGATCATCTTCGGTGCGTGTTCGTCCTGAACAGGGAAGAGAAAGCCCTAAAGACGTCGAACGACAGCCTAGTAAAAGCAAACGTCTACTCAAATCCTTGCTTAGTCGTGGCAAGTCAAAAAAAGACGATATGTTATATACCTACTTAGATGACTACTAATTTAGAGAGGGGGAAAATTTGAACATGAAACACATTTGAGTTTGATGCCCATCATTTGATAATCAGTCAATTATAGATATATTCTTTAAATATGTTCGATTTTGAAATTTTTGAATGAAATTAGCATAACATAATATCTTCTTCATGAGCTCAGATTTTCAAATTTTATGCCCCTTCTTGGATTCTTTTTCACAACCCTTTCAATGCTTGTTTCTAAAAAATTGCATCCCTGGTTTAATTGTATTGTTACAACTTTTATTTTATCTTAAAATAGTGTATAGTCCTGAAAATGTAAAGCTTAGCAAATTGATTCATAAGATGATTAATTTTAGGGTTCATTTGATTGCAACTTTAACATAAATAAGCTAAATTATTTGTCTAAAAAAAAAAAAAAATTAATTGCGTCCCGATTAAAATTTTCATCTTATTTAAGCCAAAACAACAAATAAACTTGCTTTTCTTAAAATTGTTTGCGGTCCTAAAAAAATATACATTATATAATAACCTTTGGCAAATTGATTCATAAAATGACTTCTTTTAGTTGAGACGGATTAAAAAAACAGTGCTTTCTTTGGTTCAAGAAATTGTTTTGCATAAAATGGGAACCATACTTAAACGAGAGGGTGCTCATAGAAACTTGAGAAGTTGCAACTTTAAAAACCCGGTATCTCTAAAAAACACTATTTATGTACCAATGGATCACACTATAGCCAAGATCAAACATGAAACATAGTATTTTCACCAAGAAAAATACGAAAATGTTGAAATTAGCCAACAATTAGATAGGTATCAGATATGGTGTTATAATTCCACTCCTTGCCCAAATTCTTCGATTGTTTTCGTGGCAAGAGTCAGAACATCCATGAAAGCGCTAAATGATGCTCGGAGAAACCTTGCTTCGATTGCTTCGAAATGCCTGCAAAATAAAAGGGACGTGAAGATAAAATGTATATTATTGAATCGGGTGGCAAACAAGGATATGATGAGACATTGAATCTGATTTAGAAGCTTTGCGACAGACTTTTCTTTGGAACTTTAGACCATTCAACATAATTCTGCGGCTTATTGATGAATGACCACGGCGAAACTTTCTAGAAGGCTACCTCTAAAATTGATGGGTAATGGTTTAGAAAAGCTTTAGGAACAAACCATCAATGAGGAAACAATGTAGATGTAGGTTTCTGAATGAAATTTTCACGTTTTTTGAAAATTAATTTTCATGCTGTCAACAAAGGAAAGCCATAAATATATCAGAAAACGTATAGTTTATTAAGTTCTCGGTTTTCAAAAGTAGGAAATAGAAAAGGAAATGGCGGCAGAGGAGGAGAGACTCACACGGAAAGCTTTCCATTAGAAACAGTCATCTGCCTCTTCACTTTGTCTGGTTGTAGCTGCAGTAAAACGAGAAATTCACAACTTCGTGAAAAAACGAATAACAAAATCAACACAACTAAGCCTTAATCCAAATAAATTAGGGTTCCCTATATAGAACCAAAATAAGATATAAAGTAGGGACATTAATGTGAATTTTCCTACACCACTCGTCCCTTATTTTTCGAGCACATGTCTTGTAAGACACAAACTACACCGAGAGAAAAAAAGCGGAGCTTTAGAGTCTTAACAAAATTACCTCCTCGTCAACAGCCAATGATGAGTAGACAATTTGAGCCTTTAGGTCTGATTCATAGTTTACTTCAAAATCACTGCACAAGTAAAAATAATTTACAAATCACCATGAAACAGAACCATGTACCATTTTCAGTGTTATACATGTGATTCCATGAGAACAGTACCGAAAAAACAATAATTATCATTTACACTCACTAAAATCTCTTCAAATTGATTTGGTTTTACCACTAGGCTGAAGAACACACCAACCAAGATTCAACACATAGTGTCAACTATTAATTCTTGTAGAGGTAGCGACATTTAAGAATTGTTCAATGTTCATTGCTGTTATCTACGACCCTGCAAAAGACCGAGCCTACATAGAATCTCTCATCAAAAATCTCAATTTCAAGACTCATATTATATTCACCATTTGTTCATTATGGAGTTCCTCGACTTACGATCCAAACATATCCTAAAGATTGAAAGACCACTGACTTCAAATGATTATTCTAAACATCATCATCCTCATTGCATTTTACAGACGTAGTGCCGAAAGAAAACCGTAAGACCAAGAAGCTTTTGAAATGCATTACCATTATGGTTTTCAGCATAACTAAGACTCAGCTCCTAGTTTAGTATAACGAAATGGTAAGCAATGCTTTTGTAGTACTAAATATTCACGTTCCTGCGAACGTCTCAAATCATCATTTACAAGCCACTTCCCAACACGATCACTTACCATTCCTATCATCACCATTCCCTAGAGCAAAATCTATTGTCAAAAGACAGTCCTTTCATTCTCTTGTTACAAACTGGGCCTAAGAGTGATGACTAAGGAGATTTGGCAGATTCTTACAACATGTAGCGATCCCACTCCAACTTCAATCTTTCAGTAGGAAGACACAAGATAAATCAAGAGCACGAATTTCTTTTCCTTCTTTTCCTCTCCTCTCGTAAGAACCGAGCATATGTACATGGCTCAACCATTTCCAGCCTTTCTAAACTACACTAAACTCCACTTACTCCAGAAAGACATTTTTTTTATAGCATCACTTGTGTTAGTCTATTGTTTAGGCCTACCAAAAAGAACCAAACGAAAACCAAACATGAAAAGAAACTCGCTTTCTAGTTGTACATCATGTATAAATGAGCCTAAAACAAGCCCATTTGACCAAGGAGATCGATATATACCATCACGGTGGTCCGTCCATTGCCAGTAGATGACTATCATGTCAACGCGTGCAAGCCACATGTGTTGACGTGAGAGTCATCCATTAATAAGGGAAGGACCACTGCAATAATTTGTAATATTTCTCTTTGGCCAAATAAGTAGGTACAAGCCTCTTTAAGAATAGGTTGCAAGACTCTGGCAACAAACCTATTTCTTACAATATAAAGGTATGATAAAGTCAAGCACCGGAATTTACTAAGTTAATCGTTGAGGGTTCAGGTTTCAACTTATATAATATTAAGTATAGCATGAATACATTACTCCAAAAAATAAGTATAGCATGAATACTATAGTTATAGTTATCACTCTTCGATAAATATACTTTTTGAGCTTTAAGTCATGGTTAAATACAGTTGCAACATATTTAAGCGATGAACTCACCAGCCAAAACTAATCAACCACTAGCTATTGAGCACCATGGGAACTACCACAAGCTATTGGGGTGGTCTAATAATTGTCACTGAATGGCTGACACGTCAATGCATGGAAGCCACACACTGACACGACAATCATCCAACAAGAATAGACAGACCACCACAATGGCAAATAACATTTCTCTTTGACCAAACCGAAGGGAATAGTACCTAAACTAACTAATCACTAGTTGAAGACTCAATGTCTATCAATTGATGAAGCTATCTTTAGTGTGTCAAGTAGTGATATATAAAGAACTTTTTTTTATGTAAATCATCCATAGAGTTGATTTTACTGTTTAAATCTACCAAAAAAAAAAATATCTAACTAAAACAAACAATGAAACTAATTCTCTTAACTTGCCAGACAAACTATAAAACAAAGCTAGGCTTCATGTCCTTTGACCCAGGGAAAGGTATGTACCATCACAGTTGGTCAATCTTCGATGGATAGCTACCATGTCACCACGTGCATATGACACACATTGACGTGGCAGTTATACACGGACAATGGACAAACCACCTCGATGGACCGTGATATTTCTCCTCAGCCAAATAAATAGCTCTTAAGTTGAGCTGTTTAGCACTCCTTACATCCAATAATAATTGGATGATTTGACTTGGCACACAGTTTTAAACAATTTTAAATTTAAATTTCGAATTGAAGACAAAAACCAACATACCGCTATTAATCTTTGATTTAACTTTACTCCTAATAATTATAAAGGCAAAAATGGAAGTCTATTTTATTTTGTAATGATTGCATGTCCTAATATGAAACGTTGGACGTCCCAAATTAGAAATTGTGTCAATTATTTGTGGACAGGGGGAGTAATAGTTTACTAGTCTCTAAGCAAAGAACTGGAATTTATCATGTTGAGACTAATATCTCAACTTATTTGTAAAACAAATTTGGGTTCCTAATCTATAATAACCATCATTAAAAATGTTGTAATCCTTCTGTCCACCAAAGGTGGGTTCCTAATCCGTTATAACCATCATAAAAAATATAGTAATCCCTCCGTCCACAAATAATTGGCACAATTTGTAATTTGAAACGTCAAAAAATAATTGGACATTTCCATATTAAGAGATGTAACCAATACAAAATAAAATAGACTACCTTTATTTCCCTTTCTAATTATTAGGTGAGAAGCCAAATTAAAGATTAATATGAGTACCTTGTTCATTTATCTTCCATGCAAAAATAAATTTTGAAATTGCTTAAAACAATACGCCAAGTGAAACCTTCCAATTATTCTTGGACAAAAGAAGTACTGAAGTATGTCATATCTCTGAATAGTCAACTAAGACATAATTAATTTATGATGAACAACTTGCAACAACACTAAAACACATACTGAACAAATAAACTCACCATCCTAAATCAATAGATCACTAATCTTCCTTAGCAAGGAAATGAAACATGAAAACCATCTTATTACGTTAGTCATTGTATACAAACTTGTCAAACGGACTCTAAACAAAGCTAGGATTCAACTCATTGGACCAAGTGGACTGATACAGACTATTGTGGTAGTCTGTCAATCGCCAATGGATGACTGCAATATCAGCTCGTGGTAGGCAAATGGACGAACATGATTGTCATCCAGTAAAGATAGACAAACCACCACAACGGTCCATAATGTTTCTCTTTGACCAAATAAATAGCGTCCAAGCAACACCAGGTTAGTTTGTGAGTCACTTACAAAGACTTGACCTCATTAGAGGTTGGCAACATTTATTAACCAAGAAAGTACTGGAGTAGATTCAGGGAGAATGAATTAGCAAAGCTATCAGATGATGATTTACTTCGTGGAAGTGTAACACATACGAGCCATGGCATTTCTCTTGTAAAACCGTGGGTTCGATTACACCAGGTTCAAAAATCTTAAAATCCAGCTAAGTTTGTTCTCAAACCCCCTGTAGGTGAATCAAGGGGTCTACTAGTTCACTTCAATTATTTGTTTCAATGATGTTTTGCACCATTGGATTACTTAAAACTGGAGGGTACACCCATTATTATGTATGATCCAATGGTGTAAAACACCATTATAACAAATAATTGGAGCAAACTACTGAAACCTCCCTAGTACAAACTAGGTATCAACCTGGACAGAATCAACTTTTGAGCTATAATTTATAACAAACACTAGTCACATATTGAAGACAGATCCTTACAAATATAAAACAATGGAGAGTCGACCACCAATCTTACTTAATTAGGAAATGAAATGTGAAAACTATACTATTTGAATCATTCACATAGTCTTTCTAAACTCGCAATTTCTTTTATTTAATTTTTGAAATGATAAAACTTGGAAGAAAAATGTGCCTCATTAGTGTTTCTTTCTTTTTTTCTTTTTCATTTTCTAGAAAACACAGGAGAAATGCTACATCAAATTTTAGGATGGGAAAATCTACTATTCAATATTTCACTATTAGAAAATTAATTTTTTTCAACCAAAACTATAAAACCCCAACTAACATTAGGAAAAACATATTGTTATACTTTTTTATATGATATCTCATTATTCCAATAATTTTTAACAAACTTTATCAAAATACCGTTGAGTACAACTACTAAAATATTGATTTCTAACGAGAGAAATGAGTTTCTATAAATTCAAATTTAGAAATTAAAGAGAAAAACTGGAGTGAATGCTCTAAGCAAATGATTCTAAAATTCATAAATAGCAAAATGGGGATCATTTATAAGGCGAAAAGAGAAAATTGAGAAGAAAATGAATGGGGTATATCTTTGAACTACGTTTTAACAAATTGAATCATCATTAAGCACCTTTATCTAAAATACAGTAACAAAAATTTCTCAATACCCAATAATATATGTATATATATATATATATATAGAGAGAGAGAGAGAGAGAGACCAGCTGAAGTCCCAGTCTGCAGCAATGGCTGCCATCTTCTGAGAGAGAGAGAGAAGAGAAAGAGAGAGAAGGGTTTTAAGGGTGGAGTCTATTTTCTAGGGTACCATAATTGACCCGAACCGATTATAATGGGGCTCCGCCTTTCATTTGAACCAGGCCTAGGCCCTAACCCATCTTCATGACCCATTTCGGATCATTTTCCGCACAATTTATATTTAGGTTACCAGATCACGAAGCGGTAGCGAGAGATATAGCATATGTGGGGTCAAATGATGATTCAATTTGTAATTAATGATAAGAAAAAATGATAAGGGGCGCAAAAATAAAGTGCATAAGAAAGTGCGGAAAGATATCATCAAATAGGCAAAAAATGAGAAAAAATAAGAGTGAGAATGAATTTAGTTTGGTCAAGATTTTCAATTTTATTTTATATGTTATAGTATGCTGTAATATTTCTTTTTATATATAAATAAAAGTATACACTGGTGGCTCAAGTTAAACTCATTTTAACTTAAGACTGAACCACTCAATTTTTATTCACCTATTTTACTTTCCTACATATTATTATATTTGCTTTCTAACGTGATTTACAACACGTTGTCAGCATAAGTGTGTACCACTGATGCTAAATATTTTGTAGACTGTGTAGGAAAATATTTTCAGACTCTACAAAAAATTTTATAAAATTGTCGAGATGTATATCTTGAATTTCTGAAGAAAAAAATCATCCTATAGCATCATAAATATCCATTGCAGCGTAGTGTAGAGTCATGAACATCATTTTTCAACATCGTGGCCCATGGTGGTCTATGATGAAAGTGACACTTATATACGTGTAATGATTTTATAAGTATAGTGGATCCCCTATAGCTAAAGATTACTATCCTCCAGTTTAGCAAAACGTATTGATCAATTCCAGATATAAACATAGTGATGCATAGGGGAAGAATTTTTATAAGTTTTGAATTTAAAATTTTATTATTGAGATTAAATTAATATTTGTTTGAGGTATTTTTCAAATTGAAAGTATGGACCTGATAAAGCTAGTCGAGGTGACTGATTAGATTGCAAAGTATTTACTAACATATCCATGTGACTTGAATGATGAATAATAAAACCCTCAGACATACTAAGGTTAATAAATAATTATGTTCATAAACTTGAACATATATATATTGAGATTTAATTTTTGGCTTCAAAAGAAAAAAAATGAATTTATTTATGATAATTACCACTTTCACATAATTGGCACTGAAAATAAATATGATGACTCTCAATGACCCCTCAAACTAGGTTTGCTATAGTTCTTGGTGTGAATGCTAGAATGTGAGTTGTTATAAATTGTGGCATGGTAGTAGGTGTGGACCCTTAGCCTAAATATGGTATTGATTTTGCATGTTAGAGTTTTTGAATCAATAATGAGGGAGAGACAGGAATATTCGTCCATTTAAAGTTAATTGACTACGCTTTGATTATGCTATTATTGTAGAGTTAACGTAATTTGGAAGTGTGATTAAAAAATGTTCAGAATTGGTACCATATATAATTTCTCGTTTTTTGGAAAAAAACATAAATAACTGAACAAAGTGAATGAATGACTTAACTATATAAGCATACGAAGTATAAAATTAGAGTTGCTGACAAGTCTCTAAATTAATAATTGGAGTTATTTAATTTCAACATTATAAGGCACAAAACATACCTGGAGATAGGAGTTCCTGAATTTCATTGTACAACAAGATCAAATATGAGTATTCTTCATTTCTAGACATGTCTGTATTAAGTAAGTACTCTGCTTCTATATAAAGACATGATAACTCTTATACAAGTTCGATGCGGAATAAATTGTTTATCTGTGTATAGTAATGATGCACATAAAAATTCCTATTGGTATTGAACTTAACAATTGGTTACATTATACTTTTCCCAATCAGGG
The DNA here is from genome assembly GCA_001753735.1 of Embelia ribes. NCBI lineage: Eukaryota > Viridiplantae > Streptophyta > Magnoliopsida > Ericales > Primulaceae > Embelia > Embelia ribes. The sequence goes on along the minus strand of MKEJ01024918.1, from coordinate 534 downwards.
GAAGAATAATATCATTTTATTGATGAACATGAAATATTTCAAAATGTATTCACATAAGATTATATTGATTACTGCTACAGATGAAAGCAAGGAAAGATTATCTCAAGTTATGCATTTCAAAAGTTTTATATACTAACAATATATGCGATGATACTTACAGAAATTGTTTGGAACAATATATTATAGGATCTGCTTAATATATGTGGAAATAAAGATATTGAGATACAATAAATTTGATTGTTCAAAAAGGTGAAAGAAAAAAAGGTAGAAACAAATGAAAAAATATAAAGAAAAAAAATTGTTTGTGCTTTGTGTAGGGCTCAAACATGAGACCTGGATGTAAGTTAACAACATTATGAATCCTTGTTTCCACCATCAAAGATATTATCCGATAGATGATAGGACTTTGCACAAAATATTATACGACTCTGTTTGAATAGCGATTTAATATGGGTAATACAATTGATAATTGTTTATTGATAAATGTATATTTGTGAATTATTAATGCTAAAATGACTTAGTGAGAGAAGCTCT
>MKEJ01024917.1:0-13004 GCA_001753735.1 Embelia ribes | reverse complement strand
TTTATTGTAATTTTTTTTGAAATTAATAAAATTGAAACTTCCAAAAAAAAGTATTTGGAGGATTAACAAACATATATGATTAAAACAAAATCAGGTAATATACAGCAACCTAAACTGGCCCCTGAACCGAAATGATGGTACCTAAATAACCAATTTTGTATAGCTATTAAAAAAAAAGAACAAAAATCCTAGAAATAAGCCAGAGCAAAGGGAGTTAAAACCAGACCAAATAAATAAATAAATAAATAAATCAAAACCTACAAGTTGCAAGAGGGTGGCGAGGACCAAAGAGGTGAAGCAATAATTTACTATTAATTTCGCAAAGTTATTACCGATTTTGAAAAGGTGAAAAATAGGAATTAATTTTCCGAGCAGTGACGGCGAGCGGACGCGGCAACCTCCGGCGGTGGCGAGAGAGAGAGAGAGAGTTGAAAGAGAATTAGGGCTGTGTGAGAATATAAATTGGGGGTAATTTTGGTATTATGATTTACTTATTTAAGTTATAGTTTTTTTTTACGGTAAAATAATCAAAAAGGTTATCGGTTGAGTTCTTGTGAATTAACTGACAATTTCCTAAACTAAGGATCAATTCTTAGCTATTTGATAAATTTTAAAATAATTATTTTTAATATTTTTTTTTAAGGGTGCTTCTCATAATCTGTTTCTATTTTTTTTATTATTTATTACCTAATAACTTGATTTATATTTGTTACATTCTCTATGCATATGTATTTTTGTCATTTTATAATAAAAAATATCGCTTCATAAAACATTACACTATTTATCAAAGGAATTTTTGGAATTTATTTACCAAATAATAAAATTATTTCCGTAATTAAAATCAATTTTGAAAAATAATTTTAAGAAGTGAAACTCTCTTAGAAAACAAAAAGGGGATGAAATTCAGTTTGGATTTTTAATGTGTTGAAGTAAAACAATAAATAAAAACATCCAACCATAATTTAGTTTTTATGAAAAAAAAAAAAAGTAGAGATAGAATTTAAAATTTCAACCAAATAAAGAACCGGAATCTTAGCTATTAACTATTTTACTTGTATTATTTAATTCATCTTCGTGCCGAATATAGGATAGACTATTTTATTTAAATTCTTCTCAATAATTTATTAGATTATTAATTTCAATTCATTTGAAAATTTCCAAAAAAAAAAAGGCCAATACAAAGATTATATTCATGCTCTACTTTGATAGAGTTACGGTGGATCTTACATAGTCAATGACTACTAATGAGAGAAGCCCTGTCTTGAAAAAAAAATTCTTGTAATAAACAAAAGTTATTTTATTTTTGGGATAAATTATTATAAAGAGGAAAATACTTACAACTAACATTTTTTAGTGTTTTTAAATTAAGATTAGTACTAATAAAATATCCGAGGTTCATAACTATTTTATTCTTATACTACACTACAGTAATTCAATATAAATAATTTATATATACTACAAGAAAAAGTTTTGATGTGTTAAGAGCAAATCCACAAGTCATCTAGTTACGGCCCACTCTTTCATAGAGCAATTTCCGAATCAACCTATTTCGAGAGTACTAGTATTTAATTGTATATTTTAAACAAATAAGTTAATTTGTTTCTGATTAAAAAAATAGCTGACAAATCAACTAATAAATTATAACTTATTTAGGTTAAAATAACAAGCAAATTCGGTTTCATCCAAATAATATCCTATTTTTAAATTAAAAAAATTAATAAGTCAAAATCATATAGGCTGGAACTTATAAGTTGTAATTAAAAAACCCCATGCACGGAATATGCACTTAGCTCATGTCGCTGCTATTACTGCAAACATCTTCGTACGCGTGATCATTTGCGCAACCTCCCACATAGTTTGGCAGTCTGTTTGGATTTACTTTTATTTATTTAATTTTTATTTTTTATTTTTTATTTTTTGCCTTGGATATAAAGGTTCCCAGTTCGGAAACTTGTCCGAACACTGACAGGTTCATCAACAATCCGGGCCATAGACCCAAGTTCGAACTCAATCCAGGCTTTTTTACTCGATTTATAATCTCAAGCTCTTTCTCATCGTACTTAAATTCAAAACAATGACTCGTTACAATTTATGGGAACATTCAAATATAAACTATTAATTTCAGTATCGACAGCATGCTTAAGATATGTATTTGCAGCATATGCTGTGCTCAAACTCATACTTTTTCCCATAATCTGTATCCGTTTCCCAAAAGCAAATATTAAATTCTGTTTGAAATGAGAGAAATTTGCATTATCCTGAAAATGCAATCTTTGCTCCCCACTGGTTGAAAGATTAAATATATATATATATATATATAAAGAAAAAGAATATTTAAATGAACTAGTAACACATTAACTATATCCTAAAAAGGGTTTACACATTAACTATATCCTAAAAAGGGTTTACATGTTTCCTTTATACCTGAAACTGGGTTTCGGAACAAAGTAACAAAAACTCCGACAGACAAAAAAAGGCAACAAGGCGAGAGGGAAAACGTTCCCGAACTTGCACAGAAAAAATTTGGTGTCCTACAACCAATCTTGTCAACCTTCTGTGGTAAACTTTGCAATTGAGCAGCGAGGCCAAGAAAATGTTTGGCGCAGAGTCAGATACTCAAGAAAACATTCGAAGGAAATTATTTGCGTACGCCATGGGCTTGACGTCCGGGTGTGGCTGCAATTCCGATCAAAGGAAAATGAAAATAAGGAATAGAAATTAGACCGTAGTGCTTTTACTTTCCATCTGTTTTCAATTTATACTTCAAATATTAAACCAGACTAGAGTTATGCATTTGGTTAGCTAATATGCGAATAGGGCTAAATGAAATTTGACTGGAACTGAATAAAAAAAAAAAGAGCGATTTTCTACAAGAAAACTGACCACAGCTGAAAAAGTAACGATGTTTGGCTTCAGGTCTGGAGCTTCAAAACGAATGAAAGCACCCTTGTTGCCCATCTGCAGAACATAAATCGGGAAAAATAAGAATGCAAGTAGATACACGACAATACCTTCCCTCACCAATAAATGTGTGAAAAATTACCAGTCCAGAGACTTGAAGAGAAACAAAGAGCTATTACAAGTTAATTGTCTCGAAGAAACAAATACAGACACATACGATAATTTTCGAATAATTTTTCTGCCGAAGAAACAATACATAAACAAACTATATGTTTAGCAGATACTAATTTCCCAGACAAAATTGTAGAAAGAGAAAGCGGCAACATCTGGACAACATCATCAGAATACAAAATGTAAGGTTCAATTACCTGATCACAATAGTTGGGAGCAGAAAACACGGTGATGAGTTTACCATCATGTTCAATCTCGTAGCCTTCATCCTTCACTTCATGAGACCGTACAACAAGATCTGCAAATTAAATTCAGATGCCCAACCAACAGCATTACATACATGAAATTATATATTGTTTTAACATTCAAACCATGAAGTAAACTGATCAAAAGAACAAAACTCATGGAAAGCATTGGCGGAAAAAAGGAATTACCTAAGTTGTTTTCCCGCAAAAATCTTTTCGTCACATCTCCACCAAATGACAAACCAACTCCTCGTTTGCTAGGACCTCTTCCAGGCTGCGGTTGTGGATCACTCCATAATAATTCACACATCAAACCTGAAAACACAAGAAATGACTATAAGAAACCAGCTACCTCACTGAAACTCCATATACTCTCTCTTATTCCTTACACAGCCTTCTCTTTCACAGACTTAAAGTTTGCTATATGTTTAGCAGAGTTCAGAAGAGATCAAGGGCATTGTCTCTAATTATTTATACAGTCCCTTTCACAGCTCCTCCATTTCATTTTCGAACCAATTCTCCACAATTTTTATATGCGTATATATACATGCATGCATACATATATTGTTTTTTTAATAGGTATAAAAGAATTATAAACAGAAAGGAATCACTGCTCGAGGAAAGTGTAACCTGAACAAACTCCATAATAATGTAGGAAAAGCAAACAATAGAAAAACCTAATTGCTAGTAGAACCAAATATTCTGTTGCATATATTTCAGAATAAAGCAAAACAAGAGCAATGATTATAGTCATTGGGAAGATAATCACGTCGAAAGAGTTCAGTTAGTCATTAAATGCCTTATCTGGAAATATCATGTACAACTGGAGCTGAAGAATGATATAAGCATTTTACAAAAGGAATCGGACCCAGCCTGTGTAAGCTTACCTTCCTCTGGTGGCTCACAAAACCGATCAATTGATCTGATATCATCAAGTTTAACCCCATCAACGCTGAAAAGACCACCATGGACTATGAAAACCTTCTCATTTAGGACATGTGCCAAAGGTAAACAACAGAACACTTCAGCAAAGAGTTCCACAAACGTATCGTTCAGCTTGGATCTAACCTCGCCCTCAAAACCATATATCTTATTCATGCTCTTGCTCTCGTGATTTCCGCGAGCAAGATATATAGCTGAAAAAGTTCAGAAGTTAATAAATCAAGAAAGATCAACAGCTGAAATTTCAAGATTTTACTGGACTCAAACACAGAACGCATTCACAATTTCACATGGGATTCAATTGGTATGAATAGGAAAAATAAACACACATATCAAGCAGGTCTATTCTTTTTCTTTTTGGTAGCAAACGTACACAAGTACAAACTTGACCTAGATTCATAATACACGTTGTGATGTAGATCATTAAGAATTAGATAAGTAAATCATAAAAAAAAAAAAAAACATATTTTAACTTGCAGTAGTTACACAAGACTAAAAACAAAAATAATAAATAAATTTTGTGGTAGGTTTTTTTTGTTTGTTTGTTTTTTGGTAAATTGGAGCCTTTGAAATCCAGTGCATCATCTCATACTGAGTATTATGGCTGTGGTGGACCACTAAACTATTATTGGTGAATTATTTCATCTTCTACTTTTAAAAATGAAATTATTCAACTGACCTCCTACAAAGATTCCAAATAAAGTTGATGTCTATTCTAACGTTAACATTTGTGATGTCATGGTTTCATAATATAATAGGCAGAGTGTTGTGGTTGCAGAAATTCCAATTGCAATTTTGTTACCTTATTTCATTGATAATTGTAACAGTCGTAATGGCCGTAATGATTCGTAATAACCCATATCATACCATAACCACAAATATGGTAATGATGACGGCCGATATAGTTTCCAAAATTTGAAAACATGCCTCTGCCTAATTAGAAATTTGCCAGCGAGATAGTAGGTCCACACACTCGTGCACAATACAGAACCTTTTGTTCATTTTTCTTAAATATATAAAAGCATGATGTATGTGGACATTGGAACAATCCATTTTCTTCCCCATTTAAAATGACACATTTTTGTGCCAACTGTAAATAAAAGCAAACATCGATCACAAACACTGTTCTCTAATACTAGATATTATAAAAAAAATCATTTCATTTACAACCACTCATACTAGCCCTCCTTAATGACAAAAAGGTAATCATAGGAAAAAAACAAATAGAATTATTAGTGGGAGACCAAAAAGTTTTTATACCTTTAGATTTAGATTTGCAGACCTAATTATTTGATGACCATTTTGTCTTTTGAATGAACGTATCGTGTTTCAATTTTTTGTAATCAAAAAAATAAATTTTGGGCTTAAAAGGATGGAACTTGAATAGAGAAACATTGGAGTTTTCCAAGTTCAATAGGAACAAATTTTACAATATTTTGTCACATGTGGAACTTTTCAATCCAAAATTTGAAAGCATGAACATATTTTCCAAAATATAAAATTTTATAAGTAAAAAATTTATAAATTTTAATCATCAGAATATTTTAAAAAGAAAAGAAAAAAGAAAAAATTGTGCACATGTTATGTCACCAATGGTCCCAATGATAAACAATCTCTCTCTTCACGTGGAAGGCTACATTATTGTTGACCATTATTTTGAAAAATAGTGCTGCCGAACAAATTATGCTAAAATTATACACAAATGTACATGGTCCCGAGAGGATGATCAGCCATACCGGGACTACGACTAATACTAAGACATGGACCAGACTCTTAGTGTTATTCTATTAGAAATCGAAAAGCTTCACTACCAGCTAAACCAAATCAAAAGATGTGGAGATTTAGGTAAATTGCATCAACTTGCATTCCTACATCAGAAACTGATTAAATTCAATTTTCATCTGAACTGGAAAAAAAAAAAATTTAATGCCATTCATTGATCAAATTTGAATTACAACAAACTATGCAAACAACAGATTTTGGAGGTGAAGAAAGGGGGGGAAATTAACAATATTCCACTATGAAGTTTCACTTTCTGGAAAGGAATAAATAAAATTTTACATAACAAGGTCGGATACAGAACCATTACTTCGCTTCTTGTTTATAATCTCACTATAAGTAACGACTTGTATACAACTTTTAACATACAGGGAGGGAGATGATCACCTTCATGAAGCTTTAGAATTTCTTCTTTTTCGAGTATCTTTGAGAAGAGAATGGCAAACGATGAGAATCGCTTCTTCTCGGAAACAGTTCTCAATATCAATATGCTAATCAACACGGACATTGGGAAGCGACGCAAAGAATGTACAAAAATGGTGGATAAAAATTGATAGGAGCTCTACACGAGATTCAAATAGCAAGAATTTGCACTTTTCCAGCTACGACCAAGCAGGCAAGCAATTAGTTAGCACGAGCACTATGAATATGTATTTGACTAGTCACTTCCACTATCATACCTTCCATCTGAAACAAATAGTCGCATGACAAAAATAAGAAAAATAAATGCTACAGAAAGCTCGTCTCAACTCGGCTCATAATCATGATTCTAATTTCTACACAAGAATTTAAAATTGTAAATTAAGAGAAGTTAGCTTGAGTTCAGAAGGCTTAGGCCGTGAGGCTTAAGTTGTTTATAAATCTAAAGTATGCATGTGATTTGAGATACTGTTCGCAATACATATGAACCTTTTTAAACTTATTAAATAGTACCATTTAAGCATATTATGTTTTGTTGTAGCTATTAACTGTTCAAGGTCATTCATTATACAAAATCCTTGGTGTATATCTGTAAGTGTGAAATATCGTACAAGCTTTATATCTGTAAGTGTGAAATATCGTACAAGCTTTACTATAAAAAAAAATGCAGGGACTTGAAGTCAAGATATACATAGTATGCTTAGTTCCATTTGAGATGAAAAATTAGTATATTAGCAATGATCTCTACTTATTCAGCTAAGTTAAATGGTTAGCACAGATTTATGTTTGATGTTTCGTATCTTGATCGTGTGACAACTATCTTGATTAGCGGAGTTTGAGCTATGACACGCTTTATTTAGCTAAGCTTAATTCAACTACAACTTCGCTTTTCATAATTTCACCAAAAAAAATGACAAACCTCCAGAAGGTCTTTTCCCTTCCATGGCTTCTTTCTTCTCTAGGCAGCTTGTGCAAAGGAAAGGGCCATCCCAAGGCCGTAATTTCCCTGGAAGTGAAGAGGCATGTATCGAAATGCCTTCTCCCGGTTTAATCTCTACTTGACAAACTGCACATACGAATAGCTTGAACATGTTGCATAAGGGGTACTTCGAATCCAATCTGCATATGTACCAAAACCAAATTACATATTAAAACACAAAAATCTGCATCGACATATAAGAACAATACAAGTTGTTGGAAAAAAAAATGTTTTTAATAAGAGAGAGTAACCATAATAAAACATTAGCTGTATGTTTGTGCAAGAATTCTTCACAAGAAAACATTTTTTCATGTTTTAAATTTTATGTGCGTCAAATCTCAACAAGCTTACAAGAAAAATGTAAAGAAAACTACCCATCACCATGAAAAAAGAGTACCAATGAAGGGGAATTTTTTCCATTGTTTTTTCTAGGACGTAAGTTTATGCCAAACGTGGTGTAAGGCACTACAAATGCTGGATAGGGATGTCAATGGACCGAAGCGGGGGCGGGGGGTGTAGTCTCCATCCCCATACCCGCTTAAAATAATTCTGTCAATCCCCAGTTCACCCTAGTCAGCAGGTATAATTTTCATCTCCATCCCCGCTTCCCCTGTACCCGCCCAAGCCCAAACTAAATAAATCTAATATTTTAAATAATCCATCAACATTCTAAATAATCTAACATAATCTAACACAACATAATATAACATAACATATTTGAATAAAACACAAACAACAAATATCCAAAATACTACTTCAAAATACTACATATTTGAACAAAACACAAACAAATGTCCATGGGGCGGGGGTAAGGGTAAGTCCATCCCCGCACGGGTTTATACGGGTATCCCCGTATACGTCCACTGTCCAATACGTATAGGTCCATCTCCGGTCCAAACGGGGCGGATTTGGACGAATACCCATTTTTCTCCGGTCCACTGTCATCCCTATTGCTGGAGTTCCTATCATGACAGAATGTTTCATTATAACTAAATTTGTAATCTACAAACCTCAGTGAAAGCATTGCAGAGCCTTCCTCAAATATCTCCTCCACGGTATCCGGCTCTGGCTCAAAATACTCTTCATCATGTCGAGACCCCGATTCGGAAGATTTTTTACGAAACATGGACTTAAAAACTCCTTTACTGTGCTTTTTTGGAGGTGGTGCAGGTAGGTTTGGCTTCTCTGGAGGTTGCAAGTCCACCACGATGCAAGTTGTATCATCCCGGAGTCCTTTCACCTGTACAGCTTCCTATAATTTGAAAATAAACACAGAACTTATTGTAATTAATTATTTTACCTTCAGTGAAAGAAGAAGATAATATTCTAACCCACGAAAAAAAAATAACAAAGAAAAAAATTTCACGACCTACTTTAACTATTTGTGAAGCAGCAGCATCAGGGAACATCCCGCGACAACATTCGAATGCTGCCTCGGCAGATAAAGCATCCCAAACACCATCACTTGAAATTATAAGCCTGCCACCAGCAGTGGATAGCTGCACGGGTAGGCACCAGATGATGAATTGTTTTCAAAAGAGAAGTCATAACTCATAACTCTCAAGTAATAATTATACTAAAAAAATAAGGTGTAACATGAATGGTCTGCTTTCTTTTCTATTTTTTGTCCCTTTTTGGAGCATATGGTTCACAAAAACGAAGAAACTGTGAACGAAGAAACTGAACTGACGTGAAAACAGCCAACAACACTTTCAAGGTAGAAATACTGAAAAAATAGAAAGATTTTGTGGAAGCTGCCCCATCAAATTCTAACATGAATGCCAAATAACTCAAGAAATAACTTAGAGCCAAAAAGACAGGCCTGCTCAAAATGTATCAGAGCATTTCCACCCAGTAAAGCATGTATGATTACGCTGACACAAAATGAACTGGAGATGAACTGCTTATTCAACTACAGTAGTTTTATTTCCACTTGGTTTTGATTAGTGAATATATTACAGAAAGAAGAGCCACAAAGGGGCGAACCCTCTACAAGACCCTAGGAATGGGCCATCAAAATTTCTACTTGAAGTCCCATGATAAACAATCATTAGAAATTTCACAGATAAAACTAGTAGCCTTCTACAAGAAAGAGATCAGGAACAGGCAAAAGAGACCCCACAAATTTTCCAAGACTAGCGGCTACTGAGCTTTTGAGCCTTAAGCTGCCTGAATCACAACCACATACATTGGAAATGCCCCGTATGGTCATTAAGATTACTAACGAAAAGCATATCCACATTGCCATGTTTTTAAGCATCCAATCAGACCATTTTCTTTATGCTTGGGGTCTCATCGGCCCCAATAAGAGGATTGTAGATCAATGTATCTGACCAATTCCCGAGTAAACTAACCTTAACAGCTAAAGCTGCACAATTCAAGGGCAAGGATAATAATATAAGCATCCTCCCTATCACTCGCCACTTAGGGCAATTACCTATCATATTCACATCCCTGATCAGATATATATAACAAATCGGAACAGATCGGAACTTAAATAAATCTCACCTGCGCCACGGGGCCAAAAAGTTTACATAAGGGAATAGTCAACATTATATAAAGCATTACAATCTTAAAGATTCATAAACTAGGAACCACTGGACTCAGCTAATTTTTGGTAGATGTCCAAAAGTTCACAAGCCGCCCCGTCCAACTCTAGCCTAAAATTTGAGGTAGACAAGGAAAGATTTTCTTTCAGACGTCCGCCGCTCTAAATTGCCAATATATCATTTCAATATATCATTTTTATGATAAAAAGGTTATAAGAAGTTCACAAGAAATGTCAACAATAAACTTGAATTGATCAAGAAACATAATATATAATTTTAGGAAAATCTTAAAAGTAAATAAAAATATCTTTATAGCTTGTAGATAAGTCTTATCCTACTAACTTGTCTACAAAATGGAAAATAAATTGTTATAATGCATAGTAGCTCAAACTAATTTTTTCACATTTATTTTAATTTTCCTAAATATGCTAATGATCAAAACTATACTCCAATGAAAAAGAAGTCTTAAAAAATAATTAAAGTCACGTAAGTTCTATCCTAAAAATTTGCCCATGAAATAAAAAATGAGAAGTGGTAATACCTAGCAGGCCAAACCAATTTTTAACTCTAAACATATTACTATTTATCATATGAAAGTTATAAAATTGAATAAAAAAAATGAAACTAAATAAAAACAGCAAAGGCAAGTGTGGGGACTCGAACTTCTGACCTCGCGCTCAAATGGAAACATTTACTTCAGGCACTCAACCATCTTGGACAGAATTGTCTTTATTGAAGTATTCGCCATATACTTTATATAGACAAATATTTTGATTTTATAATATAATAAAAATATAAAAAAATATGAATATTTTTGTGCAGAACCAAAGAGAGAGGGAGGGAGGGGGAAGGGGGGGAGGAAGGGTGGTGAGGTGAGGGCACCGGCCCTCCCTTGCCTGGGAGTGGCTCCGTCCCTGTCCCCAACTTAAAAACCCAAGCCCCACACAATCCCTTTTTTGGGGGGCAAGTAAGCCCCAAGATCTTTGTCCTAAGGAGTAACCTGCCCCAATTCATTTACATTCCTATGTTCAAACTTATAATTTACTAAATCAGATCAAAGCCAGGCAACCTTCTAATGGAAGAAAAAAGGCATTGAAACTCAGCAATGAGCACTTACCTCCCTGGGGAATCTGACAAACCTTTATCATTGTTTCGGTTCACCAACTGTTCAACAACAGAATCAAGCTTAATTGAAGAAAAGTAAAGGTGGAGTAACAATGACTAAAGATTCATTAATCCTAGCAAGTATAATAAGCATACAAGAAAGGTTTCGAGAATCAATGTACCTCAAACACACATATCTGTGCAACATTATCCCGAAGTCCAAGCTTATTATATTCTATGAATTCCTCGTGTAACAACTTGAACCTAATACAGATAAGTGATCAACAGCACGCACAAAAAGTTGGAAACTCAGAAATGATTTTAGCAGCTGCAAACAAACCAACGACTCTAATGATATCAAATAATCCAGCTACAACTCCATTAAATAATTCCAATGAGTTTGTGTTTGTTCCATCAATGTAACCCATACAGGAAACCATAATTTTCCAAACTTAGGATAGAAATCACATGCATCAAAGGGCATGTTATCAAAAAGTAAGACGCAGAAGATAGTCTATATTCAAACAAGAAGTAAGAAACATTCCATGAACAATTTATTCACTCTGTTTGGATGTTTCGGAATGGCAGGCATATAAAGAACACCAAGTTTCCGATATTATTAAAATGACCCCAGTTCTGGATTCTTTCAATTTTTTTAAGAGAGTACACACCACAACTAGAAGGAAAGCAAAAAAACACGACTGATACTGTATCTAAAAAAAGAAATAGCACTCAAGTCTCAACAGATACAACAAAATAAAATCACGAAATTGGTGTTTAATTACCCAGTAGAAATTTTTGTTGCCCAAGACTCAGATTCACCAATTAAGGGTCTCCAGGTACTTCACTATCAGTAAAGTAGGCAGAACATTGAATTATTTTGTTATTTTTATACAAAGGATTAGGTAAAGGAATAAAGATTTGGTTTTAAAAATTTGCGGATGAACACTACCATTTACAGTGATTGTGGACAGATTTCACAATAATTTGCCATGTCGGCTCTACATTCGCTGATGCTGTGTGGCATAGATTTTCTAATGTATTTTATAAAAAAAAAAAACCAAATTTTGAAATGCTAAAGCAGTTTGTGAAGCTGTTGAGAGTGGCTTTGTACAAAAGAAAAGGGGCTGAATAGCAATTGAATTTTGAGCGAAGTCATGATATATAAAACAATTGGAGAGGATGGCTACGCCATATCTATTTACTGCTTCCCAAAAATAAGAACCTAATATTTCAAGGAAGAATAAGAAAAAGAAACGTATTTTACTTTTTAATATATTAATTAATATATATATACATATATATATATACACTAGTGATCGCATACACGCAAATGCGTGTGCAAATTTATTAAAATAATTATATAATCTCAATTATTCAATCTCTTTCCACAAACTTAATTGTCAAATATCAATTGCTCATAAGATAATAACTATGTGTAACAGTATAATTTTTTTGAACATTAACCATTCTATCTAACATAATTAAGCAAATACACAATAACAATTATGAATAAAAAATATAAATACATACCTACAAAGATTGAATAATTTAGGGTAGAAGATTCATAGGAAAGATGAGAGAAAATGGTTAGAAAGACGCAGGAACAGTTGGGATTGAAGCCAACCGTGCTTATGTGGAGAGTATAAATAGGGTGAGCAGGAGTTTTAGATGGACGGTGGGGGAATTATTTTACAATTTTATCCTCTAACAGTTTGCGAGAATAGATCTTATTTGATGTAATTATTTAATTGTTTGAGGGGTAAAATAGTCCATCCCAAAGTTGGGAATGGCTTCAAATCGATGACAGTAACTTTTGGGCATCCATATTATATATATACATACATACATACATACATATATATATACTAGGTGGAAATCACGTGCGTTGCACGTGGCGTTATTTAATATGCA
>MKEJ01024915.1:0-15046 GCA_001753735.1 Embelia ribes | reverse complement strand
AGTAGCTACAAATCAAATGGCTAGGATGCAGAAGATAGCCGTCCATGAGCGGACGTGCAAAGTTGTATATATTTTTGTTGTGGTACATTTCCGTTGATGTAGATTTTCTTTTGATGTATATTTTAGATAGCCTCATTCGCATGTCGTATTCATTTTTTAGGCTTTGATATATTTTAGACATATTATACCTTATTGTAGCCTTTCATGACACTTTTGTATTTAGGTTAGAACGTTGTATAATATGACATGTATGAGCATATCACACTGGTTGTTTTCGTAAACATGAAGTTTACTTTATTATTGTTTATAAAAGCCGTACGCGGGCTAAATATTCTGGATTGATATACATGCCATATGCAGGCTATAGCATAGATTTATTTTTTGCGCGACTCTGATGTTATCGATTGCTGTAGAAAGAGAATGATTATGAGATTGGCGTTAGTGTGTTATTCCCATTTTCTTTTCTTTTTTTTTTTTCAAAACTATAAATATTTTTCCTTTCATTTTACTTAAAAAGGGAAAACACTCGCCTCTCCAGGTCTCTTCCGGGGATCCGGAACGCAACAAATGGAAATAAACAATAATACTAAAACTAATATAACACTATCATTTATTAAAAAAATATCATATGGAAATTTCAGGACTTTACATCCTCCCCACGTTAAGATTTTTCGTCCCCGAAATTCGCATAAAGTACACAAAAATAAAACACATACCAGAGTCAGCAAACAGCTCCGGATACTTCACACGCATATCCGTTTCACGCTCCCACATCATCTCTTCACTGAAGTCGCTCTTCCACAATACTTTGACATGACGAACCGTCTTCCATCTCAACACTTTCTCGTCCACGTCCAATATTCGAATCGGCTTTACCTCATACGAAACATCTTCTTCGACATAGAAGTCATCAAAGGTAATCACATGTAACGGATCTCGAATTTACTTCCTCAGCATTGAGACGTGAAACACAGGATGTATACTCGACAACTGGGTGGCAACGCAAGCCTATATGCCACTTCTTCCACCACTTTAAGTATCATAAATGGATCAATGTATCTTGGCGATGATTTTTTTTTTTTTTGTCAAATCTCATTATCCCCTTCTTCGGAGACACTTTGAGAAACACATGATCACTCACTTCGAATGACAATTGACGTCTTCTCACATCCGCATAACTTTTGACATGACTCTGTGCTATTTCCAATCGTTGTCTAATCAATTGAATATTCTGGATCATTTCTTGTACCAACTCTGGTCCAAGCAGAGCACTATTACCAATCTCTGCCCAACATACTGGAGAATGATACGGATGCCCATAAAGTGCCTCAAATGGAACATCTCAATGCTCGAATGGTAGCTATTATTGTACGCATATTCTATCAAACTCACATGCTCTTCCTAACCACCGCCAAAGTCTAAGACACATTCCCGCAATATATTCTCCAAAGTCTAAATCGTCTACTCAGATTGACCATCCATTTGATGATGAAAGGCTATACTCATCGCAAGAGTAGTCCACAATACAGCTTGGAGACTCGACCAAAAACAAGACACAAAACAAGGATCACAATTAGAAACAATAGATACATAAGTCTCGTACAAGCGAATGATCTCATTGATATACTTCTGACAAAGTTTTTCAACTGAGTCGGTCGTACGTATCAGAAGGAAATGAGCAGAATTTGTCAGATGATTCACAATCACCCAAATAGAATCGCAACTCCGCTTCGATCTCGACAACTCCACAGCAAAATCCATCGCTATCTATTCCCACTTTCACTCAAGAATGGGCAACGACTACAACAAACCACCGGGGTGTTTATGCTCGACCTTAACTTGTTGACTAGTAAGGCAACGAGACACAAACTTCGCCACATTCTTCTTCATCCCGGATCATTAGAACTGATGCATTACGTTTTGAAACATCTTTTTCCGCCCGAATAAACTGCCAACCGAGAATGATGAAACTCACGAAGAACCTCATTGCGAATAAAAATAAGCACGAACAATTGACTTTGGAAATGCAATCCGTTGTCGTCAGAAATAGTCCAGCGATCCAAACCATGATGACTTAGCACATGCATACAATACGCATCAAACTCATCGTTAACATGTTAAGCCTCCATCACAAGAGAAATCCAAGTAAGACGGACTTCAATAGTAAATAACGTTACTTTTATTACCACCTCCACACACTCCATGCCAAACTCGTTCAATATGCACATCATCTCCTACTCGTCCATAGAAAGATAAGCGAGATAACACCAAGTCTTACAACTCAATGCATCCGCAACCACGTTCACCTTCTAAGGATGATACTCGATATCAAAATTATACCAACCCAAGTATTCTATCAATACTCGCTAATGCATATTGAAATCACGCTACGTAAATATATATTTTAATGATTTGTGATCAGAGAAGACTTAAATCTTCTTGCCATACAAATAATGGCACCTACACTTCAAAGCAAGCACAACATCACCAAGCTAGAGGTCATGCATTGGATAGTTCTTCTCAAGAATTTTCAATTGTCGAGACGCATACGCTACTACTTTACCTAGTTGCATCAACACACATCCAAGCCTTCCTTCAACGCGTCACAATATACAGTATAGCCAATAGTTCGCTCCGGAATAATTAGAATTGGAGCTGAAGCCAACAAAGTTTTGAGAGTAAAGAAAGCCTCCTCACACTGAGTATTCTATTACGAGTCAGCTTAGTCATAAGGGCCGCCAAATGTGTAAAATATTGAACAAATTGACGATAGTATCCTGTAAGACCTAAGAACTACATATTTCAAATACGGATTTTAGTCGTTTCCATTTGATAACGGGTTCAACTTTAGAAGGGTTAACTGCCATGCCACTGTCTGACACCACATGGCTGAGAAAACAAACTTCACAAAATCAGAAATCACATTTCGAGAACTTATCACAAAGCTTATGTTCCTGAAGTGTCGCAAGAACAACATTTAAATGTTCTCGATGTGCATCTTCGGTAGGCGAATAGGCAAGAATGTCATCAATGAATATAACAAAAAGATCGAGATATGGCTGAAATACACGGTTCATAAGATCTATGAACACATCATACACATTAGCCATCTTTGGTATATTATCCTTCGAACATGCAACTGATGATAACCAGAACGCAAATTAATTTTCGTGAAAATTTTGGAACCCCACAATTGATCAAATAAGTCATCAATCAAAGGCAAATGATATTTATTTTTTATGGTAACACGATTCAATTTACGATAATCTATACATATATACATAGTGTCATATTTCTTTGGCATGAATAAAGTTAGAGCACCCTCAGATGACGTACTCTGCTGAATGAAATCTTTCGGCGTCAAATAATCAATTTGAACATGCAACTCCTCCAATTCAACTGGAGCCAATTGATACGGAGTGATAAAGATAGGATTAGTTCCCGACATCACATCAATTGAGAAATCGATTTCCCTTTCGAGAAGAAGACTACTCAAATCATTAGGGAAAATATCTAAAAAATCATAAACCACAGGAAATGAATTCAATTCTGACAACACCTCATCCGAAATAGATAGACCAACTAGCATACATGCTAAACTAGCCTGAGTCTTACGCGTATACTGAAGATAAGGTAAGCGCTCGCCCTGATAACACACATTAATACTCGACGCAATTTTCATCAAAACCCATCTACGCTCATAATCATTAACAACATGAAAATGAGACAGCCAATCGATGCCGATAATGAGATCAAAACCAAGAATACCAAACATAACAAAATCATATTCGAAAAGATGGTTAGCAATAACCAAATCACACTTCTGACAAATACTACCAATACGATATATGTTCTCCCCATGAGTGTTAACATATATAGGATTACTTAACACTTCAATAAGAAATTGCAATATATGTGTGAAACGTTCAGAAATGAATGAATATGAAGTGTCTGCATCAAACAACATGTGTACCCAAGTAGAAAGAAAGGGTAGTATACCTCGTACTATTGATGACTCGGTCGTATTTGGACTCTGCGACATAGCATAAGCACGAGCCTGAGATGTATGGCCTTGTTGATATCCTCCGCGAGCACCACCATTTCCACCATGAGAAGCTCCCACACCCTGAGTAGAAGAAGAGGGAGGAAGATGAGGAAGAATGTATGGCATCTTCTGAGCCATAGTAGGAGAAAAAAATGGAGCAGATCCAAGTGAACTGGTAGGAATAACAAAACCATCAGGACACTTCCACTCCATGTATCCCCTAACATTGTACCTCCTACACGTCAACGAAGGGCAAGATGACTGCAAATGCCCTATACCATCACACTTCCTACACGCCATCATTGGACATGAAGCCTGTCTATGACCCCAAACTCTGAATAATTGGGCTAGAAAAAGATGAATGGGTAGGTTACGGTTGCCCACCACAACAAGGAGTAAAATTGTGGGATCTCTTCCTACCCCCACCTCCACCCAACACTCGCACTGCCTTTACTGCTAACGCTCACACCACCACCGCCTCCACCGCAACTGCCCCAACCAAACCCAACATAAAAAATGAGCCTCTAGCTAGAAGACTGGCCCGAAAGGCCTAGCAGGACGAGTATCATGAATCTGTTGCCTTTCGAGTAAGCTCTTCTCAACTTTCATCGCTGCGCTGACACAATTCTCATAAGAATTGTAAGGCTCCGAAACAACTATAGACTTGATAGCTTCGCGTAAACTGTTCTCAAGCCTATGTACTCGTCGCTCCTCCATAGAGACGAGCTTTGGTGCATAGCGAGAAAGTCTTATAAATGCCCATTGATATTGTTGCACCATAGAACCCTTTTGAACCAAATTCGTGAATTCCATCCTATTTCTCTTCCAAAGAGTATCATGACAGAACTCTTTAAGGGAAGAGCCCCGAAAAGCTGCCCAAGTCATACTGCGTTGCCCGTACACTTCCGAATGCCCTTTCCTCTACTTTTCTGCTTCCCTGCAAAGATAAAATGGCATGGTCACCATCCTTAAATCATCGTTCATAATGTGATTTATATGGAAATTTTGCTCAATCCCTGTGAGCCAATGTTCCGCCATAATTGGTTCCTCGTTGCCCTTGAAGCGGGAGGATCTATATTCCTGAAAGTCAAATGAGCCGTCAAAAATCTCGTCTCAGTACTCGGCCCACTCTCCATCTGAGTACGTTGTGCCAAATTCTTGAATATGTCCTCCATCTAACGAAACATATTAGAGGGCTCCACCAAAAATCGCCCAACAGTGGTACCACCGTCTTGTTGCAGAATAAAAGTCACCTCTGCTTTCAGTTGAGATGGTGGCAGATCATGATGATAAGAATCGGGAACCTCCTCCTCGTTCTCCTCTATGCTCACCTCACCCACATCCTTTAGGTCGGGAATGTTCTCAACCACTCATATCTCGACTTCATGAGCCACTTCGAACCATCAAGATGAAAAAAGCTTTTCATAATCTTCACATCACAAATAATAACAACAAAGTAAAATATAAGTTAAAATCACAAATGTCTTACTTACGCCATGCCTACACATATAAAAATAATTAACACAACTACAACACATTTCTCATGCAACATTTCTACACACATGCCACTACCACACAAGTAAATACACACCACACCTACGCTCACATCACATACTACATAACCCAGTTAGCTATGATATGAACCTGTCATGCCCTCAATCCTGAAGATTCGGAGGGTGAGTGTTTTCCATTTTTAAAGAAAAGGAAAAAAAAGATATATAATTTTGAATGAAATGAAAAAACTAGAAAAAAATACGCTAAATGCCACATTCGCACAACACATTGTACAGCATATCAAATATCATAGAGCACAAAAAAAAAATATTCTTATAGCCTGTTAAGATATAAAAGATATATGAATCAACATCAACAACAATAAACGTAAACACCATGTTTACATTACACAAAAGCTACTTGTTTACCAATATATGTATATATATACAATTTAAATTATTTATTACATCTCGTTCTTACTCGATACAAAACACTACTAAAGCTACAACAAGTTTTGATATGCAAAAAAGTACGTCAACACTGTTACATCTTTAAGCCTCGAGAAATATACAATAATATGAAAGAGGCTACAAAAGGACTACATCAAAATAAGTCTTCGAGCACATATCTACACAATGCGCGTCCAGTTCAAGGACGGCCCTCGCTAGGTTCCACACCTGCAACACATTTTCAAGGCAATATATTGAAGAAAAGGCTTGAGTTAGCCTTCTAAATGACATGATACATGTGATGCTATTTGGTATCTCAAGTGTAATCCTGAATGCATATATTTAGGTATGAATGTGATGCAATGATAGCCAACACACATACACTGACACAACAATACTCACCACACACCCCAACCACAATAAAAAGCAAAATGTAGGACTAGTATCTCTTTTCGTTTCACAAAATAATACTATGATCCGCCTCCCAGTAGAGACGCAATCAAAGCCTTTATTGATCTACCTCCCATCAGAGTTGCGATTAATGGTGGTTCCCTACCTTGATTTTTTGACTTTTACGGTAAGGTGTCGAGTTTTCTCTTTAAAGTTTATTTTTCCACATACTAATTAGTCAACACTTGTCCCAAAAAAAATCAAAATGAATAAACCCTAATGTATGCAACTCAACACGTTTTATTCTGAAAAATTCCACTTTTAATCGACAACGCTTTCTTTTCACCAATAATACACACTTCACAAAAAGGTATCTTCTTATTTTACTTTCCACACACAAATATGCACACACCTCTTTTCCACATTGCTTTCAAAAACTCATTTTCAACTTCACGATATATCGTATTTTAAATCATCGCTTTTCAATTTCCTTTTAAATATGCCCAAACGCCATATGATTCTATGATATATACAATAATATAAATCATGTTCATGCCTTTAATTTACAAAACATTAAACGAAAAAACATAAGTAACATATAAGCAACCATATTTATCAACAAGTAAATTACACGTAAGGTACTCACACAAACTCATACATATATTATTATTTTGGAGACTACTCGTACCTACAAGTCACTTAGAAGTCACCCCATGACTTCAAGCATGAAACTCTCAAATTAAATCTTTTTGACCCCTCGGTTTGATCTAGCTATACACCTCGGATCAACATGTGTCTATACAAATAAATGATGTACTTGAGATAAGGAATAAGAAAAACTAGTTTGTTTTCACGAATACGAAGGCACACAAAATGAGAAAATTCAAACGAGAGAACGAGAAGGCGAGACTTATTTCCAAGGAGAGGTCTCACAATAAGAAATCTGAATATCTACTTTATTTCACCACCCGAATACTCTAGCTAGATGAAATCGCCACTCGAACCCACTTTTTCTCCCTTTTCTTTTTCTAACACTTATGTACATAAGTAAATAAGAAAAGAAGACAACAAAAGGCCTAAAAGGGCCAGCCAATAGAAGGAATAAAAGGAATATAAAATGTTGCTAAGTATTAAACTTAGTATGATATAGTTGACCAAAGTCAACTTACAAAAAAAAAGCATCCAAAATTATTATATATATAGTAGTATTTTTAGTAAGTTTCCATGTAAATTGTATAATGTAACTATAATACATATATGTTATGTAACAAATATATATGCACAACATACAACTTATAACACCAATCGACAAACCACGACAACGAATCTCCTACTACAACTATACCATGAATGAAATAAACAATTATACTAGAACTCGTATAATACTATCATTTATTAAAAACAAAAAAATCATAAGGAATTTTTAGGACATTATAGAAATCCTGTTAGGGAGTCCACGCTCAACCAAATGGATATCAAAATAAGAAGCAATATTTGGTTTTGAAATGCTGTTCAAGTCACCGAACTCGCTAGGGATCTAAAAGAACAAATTGGACCATCCGCACCTTCAACCTCCCAAGGTGTTCTAGCACCTTTGAAGAAAAAGAAATAAGTCGTCATTTGCTATCCATTTGTTCCGATGTGGTCTCAAGGTAGATGTCCAACTCATTTTCTTGACCGCAATAAGTCGGCCTTCGCTTATTTTCTAAAAATTGCCAAACATCTTCAATCGGATTAGAAGATGATGATGCACATTGAGATTGTTCTAGTGCGATTGTTGTAGATGGAACCTATGAACTATAAACCAGTCCTGCCTTTAGCATAATCTGCTCTAATATCTTGTTTAACAGTACTTCTAGATATGAGTTCATAACGATGTTGGAAGCTTTTTCTAATCATGTCTACAAAATGAGAACTTTCGACACATCCAATAGGTTGATAAGCTATTTGCATATATCTCACTATTTGCTGGTGTGCAACGGCAACACCATAATAAAAAGCACAAAGCTTACCGGTACTAGAGTTTATGTTTAAGATAGTTTGTCCATCTGATTGAGTTTTAGATTGTGTTAATAAGTGTGTGTGGTAATACTTAAGTAAGTGAGAAGTGTCATCCCATTTACTACCATTCAACTCAATACTATAAATCTTACAAATTGCTTTTTTTTTCTCCACCTTTTGGGTGAGGTATACGATTAATTTTTCTAGTAAATCCAATCCATCCATCAGAAACTTTCCTACCGCTATCAGTTTATGAATTAAGGAAGATTGGGGTATTACTAATGATTGGGCTCCGAAAGTGTGTATAACAAGTGGTTATTTCATATACTTTAGGTCATTTATCTTGCATTTAGCATATCAAACTTATTATATTTCGGTATTATGTATTTGCATATTATTTGCAGGATTGTGGCATAAAATAAGATGATTTAAATTCCAATTGGGATGCTTTAGAAGTTATGAGGAAAATGCTTATGTTTGGATGATGATTTGGAGCATTAGACGTTAAAATAATGAGTTTTGAGAAGTCTTGCGCGAGCAATTTGATCACCCATTCGTTGAAAGTGTATCGTATGCCAAAAACCTGAGGTTCAATGAATTACTGGGAAATTTTGGAATACGTTTTCCTATCAAATTAGGTATGGTTAGAAAACTCATTCAATTATTTTTCTAACGGTTCAAACGATACTCAATTCCAAATTTTCTAGTGCAAGTTGTGAATTTTTTTTGTGAAAGGGTGTGAACCAGTTCGTTAGGACGAATCACTATTTGGTCCAAACCAAAATATTAAATTCCGAAAATTTGAGTTTTTCACATATTAGCTTTGGGTCCACTTTATATATATTATTTTATTCCAAAAATATGATGTGTAATAGATTTAATGGTTCAGATTTAATCATAATCTTTTGTGGAGGCTTATAACCCTAACCTCGAAATTTTCACTCTCAACACAATTCATTAGTTTAGTTTTTTTTTCCTTTCTTTTTCTTTCTATCCACCTTTGGAGATTTTGAAGAGGGAAATTGAGGAGGTCGTGACAACTTTGTGAATTGTTATTTTCTTCTTTTACAACGATGTGAGATTGTTCTACTTTTTTTTTATTGATTAATAAACTTATTTTTTTTGTTCTTTTAATTGTTTCTTGCCTGTTTAAAATTAAAGTATTGTTTTAATTGCTTGTTCATCTTTGTAATTATTCTTTATTATTGTTATTGCAAGTTTTTATAATTAATCATATTTTTTTCGCCTTACTTTCAATTAGAGTTAGTGTTTTCATTGATTTAATCATGAGTAGCTAAATTTTATACTTGCCCCTGGTATGATGGAGGTGTTTGATGGAGGTATTAAATTTATATATTGAATTACTAAATTGAAATAATCTCTATTTGACGAACAAGTTTTATAAAATAAATCGGAGTAAATTAGTAGAGAGTTCACATTAGATTTTTCATAAAATTGTCATGTTGGAATAAAATTTATATTTTTCAAAGCTATATTGGGCCTAATGGCTATCTCGTATTGACAATCCTATTGAGTTAGTTAGAAAACTAAGTTTTTATGGAGATGAAGTTGAAAGCTATCTATTTTATTAATTATAGGATTATTTAATCTGTTTAGTCGGCTTAGGAATCGCTTAGATGTAATTACTGTATCTAACTATGGCTCGATAATACTCTAAATTGAATTAAACCAGATTTAACGCACTAGTAAGTTAATAAATAATTTACGGAGTGAGTTCATTATATGGGATTATATACGGCATTTAATACATATAATTTAATGTTTGATACTATAATGGATAATACCAAGGGGCATGTCGCATTTATTTATTAATTTTATCTTTCTTATTTAGCTTAGAATTTAGATTTTCCGAATTCTATGAAAACCCTGTTTTAGAAGTAGTGATAATACTGTAAATAATTACTTGAATTGAAGCTATTTAAAAGGATTGAATCTTATTTTTTCCTAGATTAGTAGGAGTTCATTGGTACGATAAATCCGGTATCTTAACGGTAAAACTATGATTATCCCTAGTATATTTGCTAGGTATCCTTCCGTGCAATTTAAGGAAGCGAATAAGTTTTTGATACTGTTGCCTGGGAATTCTTTTTCAAACGGATTGCTAAGAATTCTTGGTATCCGTCTCAAACGGATTGCTAAGAATTTAATTCCTTTTCAGTTTGTGTTCAAGTAAAAAAAAGAAGGTTAATAGAAAAAAAAAATGAGTTGCTAGGTCTCAAATTGAAATTTTCCTCTCGCGTATGAGTAGTTTCACTTTCTGCCAAAAAAAAAAAAGGAAATTTGGAAATTTAATGAATATTTTATTAGCTAAGTTAATAGCATGCGCAACTGTGAAGTTTTTGACCAATACTTGAATATTGTATTCATGTACTCAATAGATCGTAATGCTTTATTGTACTAGCCTTGTGTAATATGCCAAATTGCAGGATATTAGTTTAATGATCGTTCATATTTTCAAAACATAGTAGGTCGTATACATAATTGCACATCAATTATTATTATTATTATTTTAATATGGTATAAAATATAAATTTAGGGTTAAAATTTTTAACACTATCAAAAATGATATCACTTTGAGGTACATTTTATGGCTATAAAAATAAAATTTAACTTATATATAAATATAAAAATATTTTCAAAATTTTTATTTTTAAATTCTATATAAATAGTACAAAAGTAATTCCCTATTTCCATTAATTTATTTTTTTTATTTTGATATCCACTTTCCCACTTTCCTTGTCCCATGATTATCTGCCTTGGAAGACCCTCCAAGTAAAATCTAAAAGTAGCACATCAGCAGCCCCCTATGCAAGCCCCCTACTGCAGAGTTTGTACCCATCGCATCATTGCTTGCCGATTTGATGTTGTTTTTCTTTCTTCGAGGATGGAAAGTGGCGGGCATTAAATGAGTTTATTCATTTCCCCATGCTCATCATTACCAAAAGATCACAATTTTGGATTTGCTCTAAATGTATGAAAAATTTTTCTTATACCGTACACTATTTTTTTTTATAAAATTATTATAATTTAAAAATAATTATTATAAATAGAAAATAATTTATTATAATTAATTTTAATATAAAAAATTATAATAAATTATTCTTAAAATATAATAATTTATTCTAAGAATACAATAATTTTTATATATTGCAAGAAATAAAATTTTTGTATTGATGGGGCAATCCTCAATCTTAGCCATGCCACCGTCCACATAATTTTTAATTTTCAGTTTTTGATTTAAGAAACAATTTCTTTTATTAATATAAAATACTTTTTCATCCTAATAATAATAATTATAATTTTAAGCACTCAAAATGGATATAGTAATTAGGAACGAACAAAATAAAAAAATGACTGTCAAATAGGGATGAATGGAGCAACATTTGTCTTTCAAGATTTTAAGATAAATTAAACTATATTTTATAAAAAAAACTTTAAACTGTTAACTGATTACTAATTAATTGCCTATTTTGTAAAGATGAAAACTGATTTGTTTGTTATATTCAACTTTTAAAAACTTAGTTTTTGTAGAAAAATAATTCAAAAAACTTATTATTCTAGATTTTTAATTTTTCAAACTTTAGTTGAGATGTAAAAATGAAAGATATTTAAATAACAAATGTACTTAAATTTTATATTCTCAATTTTGTATTTGTTACTTAATTTTTCTATCTTGATGAATCCAACTAAATAAATATTTCATAAAAATTATAATATATGATAATAGTGATTTATTTTTATATTCAAAAAATAAAAAAAAATTAAAAAAAAAATTAAAAATATACATTCCACAAAATGTTTTGTATATTATTAAAGTTTTAGTTTTTTTAATTTATAATAATTTGAAAACTAATTTTTATAATCATACTCCATAATGGGTGTGCTTGGTTCACTGCAAAAGTAAATTATTTATGTACGTATTACTAGAAAGTAAAAATATTGTTTATTTGCCCTATCTAAAATTAAAATACTGAAATTTCCAAAAAAAATTTAAAATATAATAAAATATTTTTTACTTAAAAGTATCAAAAATATGTTTCTGCAGAAATAAAAATTTTGTTATTTTTACCAAAAAAATATATTTTTCTTATACTTTACTCTTTTACTAATTAATTTTCATAATTTTTGATAATAAAAAGTATATTTATTTTAAAATATATATGTACCAAATAAACATATAACATGCATAAAAATTACCTAAAAATATATTTTTCCACGTCAAAAAGAAAAATATATATCAGTATTTTAAAAATGCAACAAAGGGGCCCAATATTGATTGACACTAAGTAAAAGCATCGTGACTATGTACAGTACCCACAAGTATTTATGTATGCATATAGTTTACACGGAAAAGATTATTATTAATATTATTATTATTAGTTTCCAATGGCCTATGATATTCCGACTCGGTTGAACCCAAACGCTCCGCCGTGGCCTCCTTACCCACCACCGGCGGCCGTCGTGGACTGCACTCCTCACTACTACTACCAATACACTTTCATCCCAACCTTCAACTTCTGCTACTTCATCCACCCACCGGAGCTCCTTCAGCCACCTGCTCATCCCGCGTTTACACCACGTAGGCTGCTGCGGAACGGATTGAAGGGTGGTCGCCGCCGCCGGTGGGTTGTGAAAGGTGGGAACTCCGGCGAGACACGTGTCCAGGGAGTGGGGGAGACGGTGATGTTAAAAAACATTCCAAATCAGTTTAGGTCAGTTTACCCTCTCCTTTGTCTCTCTCTATCTCTATCTCTATCTCTATATATATACATATTTATATTTATTTACCATTTCTTATTATTACTTTTTGTATGTGTGTGTTTGCGTGTTCGGATACTCAACCTCGAAACTGAGCTTTTCTCAACCCCAAAAATATAGAATAATTAACTTGGATAAATCTAGATTTTTCTCATTTTAAAAAATAAGGAACTGCAATTAATTTCCCTCTAAAGCTGAAGCAAACAAGCAATACATTTCCGCATTGCATCGTTTCTAGGAAAAAATGAAACACAAAAGTTAAAAAATTAAATAAATGATAAAAAAAGGTATAGTGGTTGAAGTTCATAATACAATTGTTAGGCAAGGTCTGCTATTGCATCCAATTCACAGAAGCAAACGTGCAATCAAAACAAGAGAAACCCAAATTCCCACCAAAACCAAACAGATCCTAAACGTTGCAAGCATATAAAACAGAAAGCTACGATGGATACCTGCTGCTCAGCAACTTGAAGAAGCCGATGCTCGAGCTTCTGCCCACGCAACTCAACAACCTTGACAAATTTACACAGAGACAAATACTTATTTAATTTTTTTAAACCCAACGCACACAACAAGCACACATAAGAGTTATCCCACAAGTTCTTCTGAACACTCGTTCCATCTAAGTTCCAAAGATATCGAGGAATGCTGCACACAGGGACAGAAAATTGGGGTCAGAGAAGGCCGCAGCCCCCAGGCTCGAAAATTTCTATAACAATTTGAAACTTTTTAATAATTTCTACTGTGCGGTCCCCCAGGAAAAAAATACATGACCCATACACAAGTAATCTTCCTAGGAAATCCCGGTCCCATCCTTGGCTGTATGACAGTCTTCCTTTTACATAAATTGATTTTTCAAATAGAAAGAATTGCTACAGCAGACAGCCAGACTCAGAAACCTATATTAACCTATTTCTCTAATAAAAGATTAACTTTGTTTTCTTCTTAATTTCATTAGAGCAGCTGCTATCTCCCTATGAAATCTTCGCATGCCAGACTCAGCCAATTATTTCTCTAATATAGGTTTCTCGAAAAAATAGGTTAATCTTTTATTAGTATTAGGATAGCAGACAGCCAGACTCAGCCAAATTACTTCTCTAATATTTCATGTACGTTGCATTATATTTTCCGAGATCCTTTGGAAAATAATTTGCGTTCAGTTCAATTAATTAATTTTGGATTGAGATTTTCTATGGACGAGTAAGTAGGAATTTGTCACACAGTAAATAGAAAATCAAAATAATCACTCACTTTCAAACATGACAATAGATATGTAGTACTATGTATGAAAATTCTAAGTACATGTAATTTTTAAACTACTGGATCAAATTTAAAACAAATTGGAGTGTGCTCGAAGCCTCCGAATTACTTTGAAGCAAGCCAAGTCTTCCAATTTTATGGGAAAGCAAAAGTTACCGCTAGGGGGCGTACGGAGAAGCCCTTGCTGAGGGAGAGGCCGGTGCGGGACATTCCCAAGTCTACCCCTAGGCTAAACCCTCCCCTCCAGCTCGGGTCCAGCTTCCTGCGGAGGGCATTTGGCGGAATTTGCTCAATGGACAGCTGTGGCGTTGTTGTAATTGCTGGTCTGGTTTTCGGGTAATTTGGCATGCGAAGATTTGAATTGGAGTAGTAGCGATGGGGTGGAGAAGGATTAGGGGCGGTGGTGCGATTTGGGATGGTCGCATGTGAGAGGGAGAAGAGCGTGGAGGTGCTCATCGCGATTCTGGTCGCTGAGGGCATTCTCACCTTTAACCCTACACTTATCCCCGTATCCTTATTTTAAATAGGACTGGTACATTACTTTTAGGCCCAAAAGTATTCCGTATTTCCTACTCTGAATTATCGAAACTGAATTACTAGAAAAAAAAAAAAAAAAAAAAATTTACAC
>MKEJ01024911.1:0-12030 GCA_001753735.1 Embelia ribes | reverse complement strand
TGTTATATAAAATTTCAGGGTATTACACTTTTGATCGAGCCATCAAGTTTTTTAGAAGAAAAATCTGTAAGTAATAATAATAGCTAAATAAGAGATTTTGATAGAAAAAATAACTCTTAGTTTTAAAAAGAGAAGACAAATTTTAAAATTTTAGTATGAAAAGAAGAATAAAAATCTAAATATCAATCTTGTAATAAAAAGTAAATAAGGCCTGGTGCACGACAAATCATGCCGCCGCTCACAGACGGTTATGGAAGTAATGATAGTTCCGGTACTAATGATCGAAGATTTTGATACCATATTAAATTATATAAAAGAGAAAGAGAGAATACTTTATTGATATGATATTAGAGGACTACAATGGGCTCTTTATATAGATAACTAAATTACATAAATATACAAATATAATCAAATCAAATTATAATATAAATTAATTACAACCTTGCCATTTTCTTGTTATCAGACCTAATAATAATTGTATAACTAAATTATTTATACTCCCATTAGTATATATTATCTTCAATATCCATACCTAAAGGCTAGATCGTCGGTACCAAACTGGTACCATAGACCCTTTGATCGGTTAATTTTTTGATATATATATATTCTCATTATTTGCATATGCATAATCAAATTCGTGACATACACTTAATGATTTGTACATGTATACTCAGATTTGTGTATTTTTGTTTTTTGAATTTTCGGATTTGTGTAATTTGTTAATAGTTTTCGGAGAAACGGTTCAAAAGGTTTGAACGGAACTGAACCAATCCAAATCCGGTTTGGTATTCTTACTCAACCGATTCGGTTCTATAAAATAATAGATCGATTCATACGGTTTGGTATAAACTAGTTCGATTTTGAACCAAATGAATCGTTTTCACAACCCTAATTCTACACACCTAATTTTTATTCCATTGTGGATATTTTAGGAGAGCATCCCTCCCCTTTAAATTAAGAGCACTAAAATGAAACCCTACTTCTTGCTAAATCCAGAAAAAGTAGCCAAAATGCTAGAACATGGGCACATTAACTTTAAGTCATCATCAATATCTTAATTATGTGTATAGTTGTGGATTTCAACGCTGAATTCCAATAACTATTTAATTTACATAATCTAAACAAAAATACATAGGACATGCAACCATTTTCATTGGTAATAATAACTCTATTCAAATAATCCATAAGTACTATTTTTTATTTTTATCAAATACTATGTATGTTGTCACATGGGTCTATATAGATTTTTCAAAGAAAATTTTATATGGATACCTTATTCCTTTTGAGTACAGTAATTCACATTTTGAGGAATATAATTACACTTTATTCAAGTCCTGCTAATTATTGTTTGGCTTAATAGTGGAAGTACATGGGAATTTAATTGTTTGGTTAATAGTGGAAATACATGGGCATTTTTTCGACAAAGCAAATGTCTTACACTCAAAAGCAAAACAATTTTTATACTAAACTTGACAAACCAAGCAAATTGATGCCGAATTTGTTTTAGTTAAGTGATAGGGGTGTTTAGTCGGTTTATCGCTGCTAGGATAACAATTACAATTAGAAAACATTTCATTACGTATTTTCCGATTCTTTAAAGACAGTAAAACTATTTGGGGTTAGGTTTGTGTATGGACAATCGATACTTGAAAGGAAGAGTCAAGCACAAACGTTTATCGGGACAAGTACTAATAATATTTAAATTATAGTCGCCTAATATATTTTAAGCCAACAACAGTTTGATAATATATTCTTTTAAACATTTTGGTATGTAATTTTCTTCTTCTGTTTATGTATTGCTTTGCTCAATTACATAAGCATGGTACAAGATCATAAAGAAATAGTCAGGTTGTAACAAATTAGTAGTTCAAGGTTTCGTTGGTGAAGATATAATAAATTGAGTCATAATCTTAGAAACAACAGCATATTTTACTTAATAAGACTAGTTAATCAATATGTTAGCACATTACATCATTATGATCGTTTTTTTAGTTTTAGTTTTCATTTTAATTTTATATGTTGCTAACGAACCAGCTGGAAATATACACCGTGTGGTCCAAGAATGTAACGTATAACGCTTGCATTCTAAATAATGGTCGAAAATGTGGTTCCTAACATGACTAGATAATTAAGGACTAAATACATTCTAAGTATTTTTTTCCTAATTTTTGTTTCTCCTACATAATTCTCTAGTTGGCCAAAAAAATTGCCTTGTTCTATACAGAATATATATTGATATGTACCTTTCATGACAAGTCCCAGCATAGTAATATATGCCAAATACAAATAAAAAGTAGTACTGGTCCCTATCTATTATGCTGGCCTAATTCTATGAATGATTGATCACCACCTAAGTTATGTATTTGCGTGTGTATTTTGACACTGGAATTGACTAAGTGGTATATAGTCAATTAATTAATCACGACTTTAGATACGTACATAAGTTCTTTTGCGCATTTTGGAAAATAGATAAAGGAAAAGAAAAGTAAGTAAACATGTCTATGAATACTATATTTTCCTACTAATTTCAGGAAATAGTAATAACCAAAAATTTCATGAAATTTCATTAGAAGTCATTGTCTGATTAATGACCTAAGTAAAAGCCAGGATAAATGATTAAAAATTTGACAAGTGAGATATTATCTGCTACCGTAGGCCCCTCGACCCCCCAAAAAATAAATAAATAAAAGAAATAAAATATTAATGGGGAATCAAATGTTTACGTGACTTCTTATAATTAGCCTGAAAACTCAGTTCGTTGAGAAGATACATGGGCTAGCTAGGAGGAAATGGAAAAACCCGAGTTCGATATAATTGTTCGCCTCGTCCTACACTCCCGAATGAGCCACACAAGCTAAATGTACGTTACAAATGAGCCGATGCCGAGTCTAATGAGGTCTACAATTGACGCACAACACAATGTAGTACAAGATGATAAGATTTTGTTTACTCGGACTTTAAGTTTCTTCCTAAGAATGCATGTATTCTGCCTTATGGCATGGCTCGGGATGACAGTTGGTTTTTATATCCTAATATTAAACTTTTGTACCAACTCGTTAATATTAGCCTGTCATGTAATCTGGCATTCGAGTATGTCCTCGTCGTTTTTAAAGTTTCATTACCTTTGGGTGGAATCCCTAGATTGTCCTTACAAATTACAGAAAACTCTTTAGCATTGATGTTTACTGTGCACTGGCGTAACAACATCTGATTACAAAAAGTTCTCTAGTGTTGATCCTTAAGCCATGCACTGGCATTACAACATCTGATTCACTAATCAGATGTTGTAATGCAGCAAGAAGTTATAGGACTGTTATAACATGGAGGGTTGACAAGGACCCTCTCAACCGTTGATTTTCACGACTTGACTTCGCCACATGATGAACTTCTACCTGATCTCAAAAATATCCTTCAGACAACTAACAACGTTCCAAAAACTAAGTTCTTATATAAATTAGGACTTGTTTGGTTGTAGCTTAAAAGTTCAATCTTATCAGTTTTTTTGCTTAAACGTCGGATAGTGTTTGGCTACTTAGCTTAAAAGTTGAGCTTATTTGTTGTTTTGGCAAGAGACACGAGTAGTCAAAGTTTGTTGGATGAATATTATTATTGCTGTACATATCTATAAACCTAGGAAATAAATGATTCTATCATCAAAGCTAAAATATAGGCTCTAGCTAAATGTATAAAATAAAATTCAACAAATCTTACCTGCATGCTAACTGATAAATGAGCTATTAAACTTTTATAGAAATAGGAACTGATTATAAGTTAACAACTATGATCTCTGAAATTTTTAGGCACACGTGTAGACCTTTTCAACACTCCCCCTCAAGCAGGTGCAAAGATATCTTCTAAGCCCAGCTTGCTAGTTAGCAACTCAAACTGAGACTTCGATATTCCTTTAGTTAGAATCTCAGCTACTTGGTTCTTTGTAGAAGCATAAGCTATCGACACGCTGCCTTCTTCTGTCTTGTCCTTTTTAAAATGCCGATCAATCTCCACATGCTTTGTCCTATCATGATGAACTAGATTCTGTGCAATGCTTATAGCTGTCTTCTTGTCCAAGTATTACTTTGTTGGAAGTGTTAGTTCAGCTCCTTGTTCTTCCAGAACTCTTTTCACCCAAAGGACTTCGCATATACCAAGTGCTATTCATCTTAATTCAGCCTCTGCGCTATCCGCCTAATCTGAGCAACTACAGATTGCTTCTTACTCCTCCATGTCACCAGATTCCCCTATAAATAGGTTACATATCCCGAGGAAGACTGTCTAACATCAATACATCAAAGCCCAATCAGCATCTGTAAAGTATGCAAAGGCTCTTGACTCCTGTTTTTTGAATAATAACCATTTCCCTGGTGCTCCTTTCAAGTATTAAGGACCTGGTATACTGTCTCAAGATACTCTTCACTGGGATTATGCATGAATTGGCTCACCATACTCACTGCAAATGTCTGGTTGAATATGTGAGAGGTAGATCAATTTTCCTACGAGTCTCTGGTATCTTCTTCTACTTCCTGATTTTTGACCAATTGGAATCAATGGGTGTATCTACTGGTCTGCCCCCAAGCATACCAGTTTCCTGCAATAGATCAATGGTATGCTTACGTTGTGATGCAGACAACTCTTTTTGAGTTCTTGCAATTTCCATACACAAAAAATATCTAACCTTGCCCAAATCTTTTATCTCGAACTCTTGTGCCAGTTTCTCCTTTCCTTTCCTCATCATCGTTTCCTGTCACACTGATATCATTCACAGATATTATGAGGATGGTCATTTTCCCGTTCCTACCGGATTTGAGAAATATAGGACTATCAGAATGTCCTTGGGAGTATCCCAGATGGCATACATACCGAGTGAACCATCCAAACAAGCCCTTGGGGATTGTTTCAATCTAATGGAATGAAGCCTCAAGGAATATTCATGAAAACCTCTTCTTCAATCTCACTATTTAAGAAGGCACTTTTCACGTCAAGTTGCTCTAACGGCCAATCTAAGTTTACTGCTAGGGAGAATAGTACTCGGATGTTGTTCAATTTGGCACCGGCGCAAAAGATTCAGCATAGTCCACTCCATATGTTTGAGTGAATCCTTTAGCCACAAGCCTCGCTTTGTACCTTTTTACAGTTCCATCAGCATTGTACTTGATGGTGAATTGCCACTTGCACCCAACTGTTTTCTTTCCTTGTGGTAATCCCACAAATTCCCATGTCCTGTTTGATATTAGAGCCTTCATCTCCTCCACTACAGCATCTATGCATTTTGGTTGCTCCATAGCTTCTTGAATACTCTTTGGCACATCCTCTGCAGTCAAATTGGAGACAACACTTTTTGTGTAGGGGACAGTCGTGAGGAAGACACAACATTAGAAATAGGATATTGCATGCATGAACGAACTCCCTTCCGTAGTGCAATAGGTAAAGAAGATTGATCAGAAACAACTTGCTCAGGAATATTAGAATTACCGTCCACTTGTGGCACTTTCTCCGGTTCTGATTCCTGACTGTGAAGAGTAAATTCAGCCTCTATGTTTTTTTTTCTTCGTGTGTACACTTGTAGCTGTGGTAGAAGGTCAAATTTGGATCAATGTGTACCATGGACATGAACAAAAGTTGTGCATCCAAATATTTTGAGTGGAAGACCAGATGTATGTACGTGTGGATATTCAAGTTTAAGGAGATCCATGGGAGTTCTATATTTGAGTACCCATGATGGTAGCCTATTGTTAAGATATGTAGCCATAAGAATACTAAGAATAGCATCTCCCCCATAAAATTTAGGCATATTTGATCCAAACATAAGAGCCCTAGCCACTGCTTGCTTTTCCTTTCAGCCATCCCATTTTGTTGTGGAGTTTCAATGCAAAAACTTTGATGGATTATGCCCTTTTCTAGGAAGAAAGTTGAAGTATTCTGTACTGTTATATCACTCTTAATAATTTGTGTATCTGTTTGAAATTGTGTGTGAACCATATTGTATAAGTTCTTTTCTATGTGGCTACATCGGTTTTACGTTTCATGTGGAATACTCAACAAAGACGAGTATGGTCATCTATAAATTTTAAGAAACATCTTGTGTTTGAAAGGTTGGGCGCTCTTGATGGACCCCAAAGATTGCTATGAACTGGTTTGGTGCTTCTATATGCAGGTGGACTGAAATTGGTTCTCTGGTGCTTTGCAAGCTGATAAATTTCACATTGAAATAAACTAGGATCTTTATTCTGGCATCAAATGTTTCATGTACATAAAACTAGGGTGGCCTAAATGATAATGCCGCAACATTATTTCAGACATAAAGTCTAGAACTGCAACCGGTTTTAACATCTGATTTTTCTTGATCCTCTTCTTCAAAAACATAGAGACCTCCTCTTTCCCTTGCACTGCCAATCATCTTCCCCAAGGAAAGTTCCTGAAATTGGCGACGAGCAGGATAAAAGTTGGCATGACATTTTAGATTGCGTGACAATTTACGGATGGAAACCAGATTTCAAGTAAGCTTGGGCACATGTAACACCAATTCCAATTTTAGGGACT
Organism: Embelia ribes; assembly: GCA_001753735.1. Taxonomy (NCBI): domain Eukaryota; kingdom Viridiplantae; phylum Streptophyta; class Magnoliopsida; order Ericales; family Primulaceae; genus Embelia; species Embelia ribes. The sequence goes on along the minus strand of MKEJ01024911.1, from coordinate 5,493 downwards.
TATTAACCAAAACAGTCCCTATTCCAACAACCTGAGCAAAAGAGCCATTTGCTATCTTTACCTTCAGATTACTAGGATAAGGTGAGTAAGTCTGGAATAACGTATAACAACCGGTCATGTGACCCGTAGTACCGGAATCAATGATCCAAGATTGTTTTTGCAAATGATCAACAGTATAAGCGGTGGGATATTTATCTTTTTAAACAAAGGATGAAAATGGTGCAGTGTTACCATTGATGAGTTTGTAGAGGCTGTGTACTTGCTCTTTCAGTTCATTAATTTGAAGGTAGCCCCCCTGCTTTTCTTTTGATTTAATGGAATGAATTCCAACTAGGATTTCTTCCCGAATTCCATGGTGTTAGTAAATGGTTGTCTGACTTGCCTCCTTCGGTCGTTGAAATCTGTTTCCTTGAGTCTTCAGGTTTTCCATGCAAGTGCCAACAATTCTCTCTTGTGTGACATTTATTGCAATAGTCACTCCATAATCTTTCTTTGAAAATCAATTTTTTCTCTGATTTCTGTGTCCTTTGGAGAGTAAGGCTATTGTCTCGCCTCCTTTATCTGTGACTTCTCGGCTATCTGATCCTGTGGACAACAGTGCTGACCCCTCATATGTTACATTCTTCAAGGCTCCAAGCATCACACGTTTTCGACATTCTTCACCATGAACCTTTGCAAATACCTCTCGGATTGATGGCATAGGTTTAGTACTCACAATCCTACCTCGGACCTCATCTAGTTCTTTGACTAACCCTGCCAAGGAGTCGTAGGTTCTCTCTTTCTCAATGTCTTCGAACTTTTTGTTGTCATCTCCACAGTTCCAATATATATAATAATACAAATAGAAAGACAGATTTTAACTAACCAAACAAGATAGGATCTTCTACCTAATCCATACAAGAAGAAAAAAAAGGGTTTGCGTTGTTTTCATTGTTAAAGAGCCGAGTTTGCAACCCCGATGATTGCCTTTATGGCAATGCTTTTCATGGATTGAGTTAAAGATTCTATCTAGTTAGTTGAAATCTGTGTTTCTATTTGGTTGGCCTTTTCAGCTATCCTGTTTTTCGTAACTAAAGAAGCACATACTGTAATTTATTACTAAGAAGATGGTTTACAAGTAATCAAATAATCTCTAATTCTACTTCTAAATACAATAATTCTCCGATAACGTGTAGCGCGTCCCGAGGAAAGCAGTTAACCAGTTGCTTTTTCATGTTTTTCCCGTCTCTTTCTTTGGAAATGAGTTTCAAATGTCCTTGCCTATTGCACCATTTTTGCTCACATAATGACCTCCCAATTCGTACTTAATAATTCATAAACGTGGATTGTTTTGATTTGGAGTTAATGGTTTGTTATTCACTGATCATATATCAAATGGCTCCTTACCAGGACTTAAAAGAATGAAATCCCCCGATGAAGAAAAACTATGTGATGGTATGCGCACTCCTTCCAATATTCGGAGTGAACCCAAACAAAAGAAAAAATCTTCAAAATTTAGCAATAATTCCGATCCTTTTGAAGTGTCTAATATAATGGAGAAGATAAAGTTTGGAAGTGTGACAGAAGACATGAAGTATCTTTTGGAGAAGAAGCGGCGGATATTTGCTTCCAGAGATGCTCATCCACACGAACCTTTAGACCTGAAGAAACAGTTGGTTAAAAAGGAAAATCCGAAGTTAGACGGCCAACCAACTTCTTTGGCCGGACAAGATGTCATTGACGTGGATAATATTGGAGCTGTAAGTAATGTTCCAGCTTCAAATCCACCAGTTATAATCATTGATTCTGATGATGAAGAGGCCGTGGAGCAATCATCTTCTAGTCCGAGTCCCTTGATTGTGTTGAAGGAACCAGCCTTAGACCTTCAAATAAAGGAATCCGCGGTATGTTTCTTCCATTTATAGAGCTTGAGCAGTATCGAAAGCATTGCTATTTCTTTACTCTGCGAAACAGAATCCTAATATTATTGTGGTAATGTCATTTCTCACAGTTTGTAGTTTACTTGTATTTTTCTTATTCTTTTCATAATCATCAATTACCAATTAAAAATTCTAAACAATTTGCCAAACTTCCTTTTGACGTTCTCGACATTGCAATGAAATTGTTCGTTTTTTTCCTTGGAGTGCAATATTATGCTGCATAGGTACTAAAGGTAAATGTCAATGGGCAAAAAAGATAATTTTCTCTAATGGGAATAGACATGTTTACTTTCAATTTTTACGAATGGTGTTGCCTTCTTTTGTATTGGTTATAATCTGGATTATGGTTGCTATTTTTATCCAGGAAAGCTGTTGTGCTCGGAAACAAAACTTAAGAGAAGGCGGCTATGCTGATGAGAATGAAACCAGGGAAGACAGAAGTGCTTGTCTTAGCAGGGAGCATGATACTAAAACAGAAGGAAATAACCATATCGAATCTAATATTGGTATCATTATTGGTGATAAAGAAATAAGTGACTGTAGAAGTTCTTGTATGGGCGTGGAAAATACTCCGGATGGGGAAGGCAATCGCCAAACTGATTCCGATAATGCAATGCTTGTTGCTGATAATGGTTCTGGGGAAAGTAATTGTATGACTGTTGATATGGAAATCGATGATGATGATACTCTGATTGAAGTAAGTTGGATTCCCGTTGATATGGAAATTCAGAATGATGATACTGTGATTGTGGATGCAAATCAACAAACCAATTTGGATAGCACGAGGTTTTCTAGTGATAGTCGTGCTATCCAAATAGAGGAAGATGAAGGCAATGACCAAATTGTTTCAGATTGTGATGATGTAAATGAAGGAACCAATTTGGATGACACGAGGTCTTCTACTGATAGTGAAACAGAGGAAAATGAAGGCAATGACCAAATTGTTCCAGATAGTGATGATCTGGAAAGTGTATGGAACGAAATGAATTTTGCACTGGAATGCTCCAAGGTAATCCCTGGATTTGTTTGGTTGCAGCTTTTAAGCAAATAAGCGAGCTTATTTCTGACTGAGAAAAAAGCTTATTTAAGCAAAAAAATTGATAAGCTGGAACTTATAAGCTGCTACCAAACAAACCTTCTATTTTGGTTCCATCTTATTCTGCCAATTGTTTTCCCTTTCTATTATCTGCTTGATTGTGGAGACAGATGGTTTATGACAAGAACATTTCAATTCTACTGTTAAGAGTGTTAGTGGAATTAGTTTTACTACTTTAGATTATGTTCTCTTTCTTGCCTGTATCACAGATTGTACTTCATGCGCCTTAAGATCTATATACATGCATTTATTGTGGCATTTATAAGAAAAACGTTTGTAAATATTCTTAGTTGGTTTCTTTACATTGTACTCGTGTTTAAAATTTTGTGCGGTTTAATCAAAATGGATGTGCAGTGTTTTATACGCATACGCACATTGGTAGCATGGCCATGGATAGGAAGCAATTTCCTGTGGTTCTTACTGGAATGATGCTAGAGTAGATGCATTTGTTAGCAACTTACGTATAAAAAATTATAATCCTATATCAAGCTAAAAAAATTGATGCACCTTGGAAGAATAATTTCAGAAAACAATCTGAAGACTAAAAACATGATCAGTCCTTTGTCCAAACATACCATCTTGGTGTGGGTGCTATTAAGTTTATGGAAACAAAGGTACTACAAGAAGATCGTGTAGAGATTATAGTAGTAGTTCATTTTAATCCGTTTTTGCCTCCTACAAGAAAACAATTTGCGTGTGTGAAACACTTTTGGCAAATATAAACTACTCATGAGTATATGATACAATCACATACCATATTGAATTTTAATTAACAGATTCCGAAAAATTTAATAGCCTGTTTGCTAAGCCGTTATGTTGAAACATTACTAATTTGAAGAGCAAAGTCACACCTAAGTTGGCTTTTCATTGAAGTCATTAAATGAAAGATTGCTAAAAGATAATATTTCCTAGTGGACTATATCTAACTGAACAGCAATGTGTATCTCCTGACTACAGATATTAAATATAAGCACCACGTTTCAATTTTTACGAACACGTGGATAATTGACAGATAAATACGTTGTAAAACCGCTTCTTCATGCTTCAACCGATCATATTGTTTGGCCATTATTCCTTTCATGATTCATTTATTATTATCTTCTTGGCCTCTATTTCCAAATATTCCTCAAAAGTGTCAGCAATATGGCAAACATATTTTGCATCTCCATATATTATGACAAAAGGGTCTAGTTCGTAACTTTACTTTTGCTCCAATACATACGAAGGTGTACTCATCCTTTTCGGGTAAATAAGTCGTGCTTTTCTTGCTGCAACATCAAGCAATCTTCAACACCATCATGTTTTCACTTAGTAATCTTCTGCAAATGTACAAGCGCGTAGTTTTATTTTGTTATTGGCTAGAAACTAAAGTTTGGTTGAATTCTGTTTCTCCCAAGTTCCAAAAGTTGTGGTGTTACATATTTTTACCACGATTTCGCTGACTATAACTTAGTTACAACTTTACATTTTTACTAGGATACTGATGATATGAGACCCAAAGAACAAGTAAGGGATGAAAAACGTGATTGTGATCATTGTTTTGTGCTGAAAGAGGATCTTGGGGATGTTTGCCGAGTATGTGGAGTGGTCAAGAGAGGGATCGAAACCATCATTGAGTACCAGTTAGCAAAGGTAAATGGCTGTTGCTTACTGGAATTGCCAATTCGCTTCTATATTTTATTCTTTACTTCTTGTTGATCATGATTCCTTGATTTTTTTTTTCAAGTTCCTGCCTATTTAATGCGTCAACTTCAAATTGAAAAAACATTGTAAACGTTGTTATAACAACAATCAAGCTTTCATCAAATAACCTATTTTTTTTACTTAGCTTATGGTTCTGGAAATGTATTCTCAAGCACTATTTGCGGTTGTAACGCTGTTTGTTTGTAATCAAAGTCTGCATCAGATTGCATTACCCTCGTGGTTTTTTAGAAATTTAACTAGAAGAAGAAATATAATTACTCGTTTTTTTTAATATAGCTTCTGCATGATATAAAGATGCTTCATTCTGAACAATAGTGTGCAAAACCACTGCTAGCAATAGATGGAGTTCGTATCATTTTTATTTAGTGTTACTGCTGTAAATCCCGGCATGTCGAATTAATGTACTTGAGCCAATCCAATCTAAGCAGTTGCTTTCTTTTTCTGTCTATTTATTAAATTTTTAAATTTTCATCGTGGCTACTCAAACTCATTCGTCAAATAATGAATGATTGGTGATATATTTATATTCCCTAGAACTGAAAACTAACTTGGAGCAAAGCTCTGTTTGGTGAAAGGCCTATTATAGCATATTTCCGATTTCAAGTTGTCCCATTCCAGTCCCATTCCTAATGAAGCTATTATATGAACGATCAATTGTATAAAGCTCTTGAATTGCGGAGTCTGAGAAAGTCTGATACACACAACCTTGCCCCTATTTCCAAAGTGGTAGTTTCCAACGGAAGCATGACATACAAGTCACAATGGAGGCGTGCA